>JAECUM010003338.1:0-36340 GCA_016617855.1 Megalonaias nervosa | reverse complement strand
CAATATGTTGTATATAGTCTAATCAGATTAAGCATTCCAATATGCTACGGATAGTGAGCAATGGATCGTCATAGCTAGCGTCAAAGGGTTCATTCACTTATAGAAAACTCGAAGCTGTAATTTTTTGGAGAATCAAAACGTTAGCTGAACATGACTTTGTATAGTTTATATAATTAGTTAACAAATGTGAGAAAATATACAGATATGCAATGTATAAATTTATAGCATTACTAGCATAAAATGATTCCACGTACGGCGTTTTGAATATAGACTTTGATGCATTACTCCTATATACAACACTCTGAAGACGTTCAAACACCCTCCAGTGTTCTTAGAGCCTCTGTTCTCTACCATGAGACATTTCCGCAGTAATGGTTTATTAAGCACTGTCGGAGTGATGTGGACTATTCTAAGCGAGAAATATGAGGAAGTCTCTAAACGATCTGGGCATCGTCTGTGTAAACTAGTCTTTAAGGGGCCTGAGAAATGAATTATTGAAGAATATGCAATTATCTCCTGCAACAGAAAGAACACTTAGAATGGACAAAAGTCTAACAGTCAGTGGAGTAAATAGCGAGGAACTCAGTACTGAATAAAGGCATTATGTGGAAAAAGTATATACAAAGACAATGAATCAAATAAAATATTTGGGAAAAACTTGGGATAAATTATTTTCAAAAATAAATTGTATTGCTCATTTTCTTCTTTTAATAATTTATAAGTGAGTATTCAATACTTTCTTTAGATGAAAGAGTAAATAAGAATGTATTTAATTTGTCACCAAGTGTTTGATATGCAGCATAAATATGAAAACTTGCTAATCATTTCTCAGCAAAAGTCATAATATTTGCTAATTTTATTCTTTGTAAAGTTACTTGCAGTTGTTATATTAGTTGGGGTAAATTAATTCAAGGTTTCGTTCCGATAAAGAAATAATAACAATGGTTAATGCACCCGATTTGATTTTTAAAAGAATAACTGGTACGAGAAGCCATGTCTACTAAGATTTATAAAAAAAAACTATTTTCTATTATCTATAGCAGGCTAAAATCAAATCGATTTGATCTAGTTATCAAGATTTTATTTTCCTTTGTATTATTATCAAGGGTACATGAGGAACAGAGACTTAAACACTTACACTGTCGAAGCTAGTATGGATAGCTACAAGATGACAAGTACCACTCAAGCAATTAGTCTTTCTAATTACGAATGGGAATTGATCGATTTATCGATTTAGAAGGCAGCGATAATGATTGGAGTACTTTTTACAATACTTCCAACAATTTATTTACCGATTAAGAGCTGGAAAACTGTCTATCTGAGAAAAATGACAGATGACGGGAAGTCGAAAAAGAAACACAGGCTGGATATAGAACAAGCTGCTGATGGCAAGTAATTTTAGCATTTGACTGGATCTTGGACTTCAGACAGCGTATGCATATCAAAATCTGAGGCATGAATTATCCGCCTTTAAGGATTGGAGAAGTTGTAAACAAGATTGAGTCGAATACTTTCTATTTAAAAAATACGCAGAGAATGACTGTCCGATTGGGTACAACTGTCCAGAACAGCCTAGCAAATACAGGCTCATAGTCGATTGTCAACGAGTTGGCTTAACTGTGTTTCCTTCTCGTTTGCCAAGTACTTCATTACCGTATGCGTTAAATGTTTGTGATAATAAAATGTATGTGTAATGTATGAAGGACTCTTTGGAATAGGCACAGTTCTAAATGCGTTCGAGAGTGGGTGAGGCAGTAATAGACTTGACGAACAAGTTCACAAATCTATCTTTGACAAACAACATAGGTTTTCTCAAACATTTGCCCCAAACTCTTCAGTTTCTGCCAGCTCAGTCTCTAGATGTTCGGAACATGGTTATCTTCTGTGACTGTGATACCATCTGGTTGTTGGATTAGGTGGAATTTCGTCAAGTGGATTTGGACACTGTATACTGCCATAGTCGAGTGAAAGCCATCGATTTGGGAAAAGTCTTAGGTGATGAATGTCTGATAGAAGATTTTACAACTATGATATCATACATCTACATTGCCGTGCTGCTGATATTAACTGGAGTCCTAATGGTACTTTTATTTTTCTTCACAAATTTCAATATAAACTTAAATTTTACTTCTGAGACAAGACAATTCTTACCATCATTTTGAATATGACGTGTACATATCATTTGATGAGAACTACCATCGCTTACCTGTTTTGGAGAATTTCTGATATCGTATTTACTTTTCACTGAGAGGCTGCCTTCCAGGGAACATCGCTGAGGAAAGAGTTCGCGAGCTTTTAACAAAATGTTTGGTCGTTATACTCTCCACTATCTACATCTGCCAAACGGGTAGACTGCAGTCTGAGATAGAATGGAAATGCGTATGGGACTTCTATGTGAAAAACAGGCGCAGGAAGGTCGCTAAAATAAACTTCGACCATCGTCCCACGAGCTTATAGATTAAAGCTTTTGTCAGGGGCAATAAGGCGCTTAACTTCGGAAACAGAAATGGTATGGGAAATATTATTCAAACAGCGATAGCACATGGACAAAAAGGTGAATGACTCTAGGTGCCCCACGACGTTTGTTCTCAGTCTGACTAATGAAATTCCGGCATAAAGTGGAGTTTGAAACAGTAAAATATATCAAAGTGTTTGTTAGATATGATATTTATGAAACAGATAAAATCATTGACAGCGAATTGCTGGCTGCGAGAAACATTTTGTATTATTCAAAGAAGTCAGATTTCATATTGTGAGAACACTTGTTCGAGATTATTTTTACGACGGTAGGTCCAACAACTAACTCGAATACTGTTGCTTATTATCATTAACATTAGTTAAGTAAGAATGTAATCTCTCTCTCTCTCTCTCTCTCTCTCTCTCTCTCTCTCTGATATATAATTTCCGCTACAGAAGTGCATGTGGCATTGGGACGCTTCATAGTTATCTGGTTGCTAAAACGTCTGAAAAAGTTCTGAGTACAGTTATCTTTGCTTTAAATCTTAATTGCAAGTTTGGCTTCTTTTAAAACAAAATATTCCAACCCGCGTCGAATACAAAAAAATATACGGTTATGAGGTAATTGCTTGCAATAGTTTGACTGTTGTGTTTTTACGTTCCGAGTTTAAAATATAATGGCATTTGGTATGATGAAGGTTGAAGAGCTGTGACAGTCCAGCAGATCTTCTGGGGTAACACACAATATATATGTTTTCTAAATGTGATCGATTAGATTTGTACTTGTTCAGACATCCTTGAACCCTTTGAATATTTTGGTGCTTAATTAGAAACTTGCACCATTAATATTAGATGTAGAGATGTATGTGCAACTTGGATAAATATGTATGCAACGGAAAATATCGGATTTCGCTTTCATAAAAACCTATTGACGGGTTCAAGAGCAATTCTTGAATATGAATCTGAAACGTCTGCATTTTCTTATGTCATTCAAAACTAGGAAATAAGCACTGAATTTGGGCCAAATAAAAAGACAATAAGTGAATATTCCTTTCCGAACTTCAAATTCTGTTCTGTTTAATACATTATAGATTTATATTTATTAAAGTTCTATATTGTTGAGAGCTATAAACGATTCATATGTGATCGACATATGACCCAATTGTTAATTTAAAAATAAATATAACTGACCCGTTTATTCCAAACAGGCAATCTAGAATCACAGAAATTTCAATAGCTAGATTATACAGAAATTTCTCATCACATTTCTGCTACTTGTTGTTAGAATATTCCGTTGAAATAAAAATGTCTTCCGAGACTTGACTTGTTCAGTCCCGAAGATGGAAGAAACCACATTCTACCATTCAATATCCAAGGACCAGTAAATTATTCAATGTGCTAGTGGACAAGAATCTATTTATTAGAATGCCGATGGTACTTGCCAAGACGATAGAAGTATATCGAGTATTCATTTTGAAAGGTCCAACTATGTTTAAATGTATTAAACTATGCATTACTATTTATGTCATTGCATGCATGCTGTTCATATGCTACTGCTAGTATATATTTCTTTTATTGATTTAATAGTTTTACAAGTAATATTTTGAGTTTGCTATTTGTATGTAACGTGCCACCATCAACTTTTGTAACAGATTTAAATGTACATGTATATACTTGCCGATGACCAATATCCTAGTGGCTGCTAAAGAGTACAATAACTGTTATGTCGATCATATAAAGATTTATATATCATAAACGATTTAATTTTCCAAAGCTAAAATATCCGCTTATTGACATAGACGTACCATAACATGAGAATTGTTTCCCTTTCGTTTACATTTTCTTCTTTCCACTCAGTGAAGATAGTAACCCATAATAATTTCATTGTCCATTTTGATATGAAAACACCTTAATAGTCACCAATTATCCAATTTTGTTTGTTGTAAATAATTATACCACTATGGAAAGACAGTAATATGTTTGTTGTAAATAATTATACCACTATGGAAAGACAGTAACATGTAATAGAGGATCTCATATTGGCAATGGTTTAATGCTGAATTTATGAAACTCGTTCAATAATGTCAAGCTTTTGCTCGGCAAGGCTCGCAAAAGCTGGACACTATTTACAAGTTTCATAAATTCAATATTGAATCATTTCCCATTTAAGATTCTGCTTATCACAGTTTTTATTTAGAGTGGAAAGAAAGTGAAGGAAAAATACATAATTTTCGGCATTTCATTCTTTAGCAGACGCTGCATGTGCAAAGATAGTCCCAGATGAGAGTTGTAGCAGTATCCAACAATTTTTATAGCAAATAACATCTACCGTATATACTCGCGTATAAGCCCTTTCGCCTACAAGCCGACCTCCCCAAACTGAATAGGTATAAACACTAAAAAGTGCATGAATCCCGTATAAGCCTACCCACAACTTCGAGACATCACAAGATGTACGCGGTAAGTTCTAAATGCATTTATTTAAGCAAACTTATATTAACAAATATTATACGTATACTTCTCTCGGGATTGGCATGTATGAAATGGTATAAACTTGTTTGAAAAGTAATTTATTTAGTTTTCTGTTTTCTTATTGTTTCTGCCTAATTTAGATTTGTGTGTAACTTTATCAAAAGATGATAAGAACTGATCATTCGCGAGTTGCTGTAACACTACCTCTCCCTTTAGACTCAATTATTGTTTGTTTATGCATTATTTCGTTGGACATTTTATATCAGTGCACTAGTAATTACCTTTTTATTTTGCATTGAAATTGTAAATACCTAACTAATTAAAATGTGAGCCCAGTATAACAACACAACGAACAACAATACAGTTTGATTCAACGCTCGCAATTAGGATATTGAACGTATTTACATAATGGCGCCACCGCATGCACATTGTAGGTTTGAACTCGCGCTGAATGAAGTACATTCTGCTGAATGAAGTGCATCCCTTGTAGTCGAATCACGGGCACCACTGCACTAAAATTTACTGATATCTCCAAAACACAATTATAAAGTTTCAGAAATAATGCTTCGAAAATTATGCTAATGCCGTAAAAGCTAAGTTGTACTTTACTTTGATGTAAGCGACCTTATACCATACCTGTCAACTATCACGACGGGAAGAAAAAAAATCCCGAGTTTTGGGGTCGATCCTCGCCTACCTCCCGATTTCTTGTCTCCCGATTGTTGCAGAGAACTCACGATTATTACATTATGTCTTCGATTTTCATTTCTCCTAAAAACGAAACGTCATATATATATATATATATATATATATATATATATATATATATATATATATATATATATATATATATATGTCATGTCATATGCAATCAATACAAGCCATGTTTTGTTGTATCACCTGTGAATACTGTGACGATATAATTACTTTACTAGAAAAAATTCGCTTCTTCCCTAAATAGAATGTTAAGTAAAACATTTTTCACGTAAATTTATGATTTGTTTTTACCTCTACAACAATACAAAAATCTGAAAATAAACCAGAACAAACAATAAACCACAACAATAAAACTGTCGACAATTAATTTCAATCCCAAGAATGATCACTATGAATGCTGCAACTCTATATGCTATAGCGGCATTCCCACCAAAGGAACTTACACGAGTGAACACCTGGCATTTTGATACCGTATATACGAAGTTAATTACCAACGTTAAATTAAGATAAGATAAGAATTCTTTATTTCAGACTACATAGTCCATACATCTAAATTAAAATACGGATATAAAGTAAAACATTGTAAACATAAAAGAACATATATATCATATTTACATGTATAAAGACACATCTACAACAATGGACTATGCCCTGCATTGTTAAGAATGAAATTAAGTGGCACATTTAAAGAGTAATTTGTTCCATCTATTAATAATATGAGAATTTAAATGAATGTCATAGTTCCAAAGTGATTTCAATATACAGTTCTCACTATTAGATATTCTTGTTATCATTGAGAATACATACTTTCTCATTACTTCCTCAAAACTGAATACATTATAATTTACAAACATGTTGGAGGCACTGTTCCATCTAGGAAGACCTAATAGAAAACGAAGACTATTATTATAACCAATTACTAGTTTTCTTTTCATACATTCACTAAAGTTTGTCCACAGTGGAGCACAATACATAGTGCAGCAATTAAAAGAACGACGGAAATACATAACACGCAGCATATGTGTCCTCAAACAACTGATTCAGAATACATGTTTTATAGTAAACAATACTAAATGCCTTACGAGTTGACAATAACGAGATAAGATCAGATATACAACGAGGGGAAAATAGTTGCCACATGTACGGTACCGTGAGGCTGCCTATTTAAGTACCTTTAATTCAACAAAATTTGGAATCCTTTATTTGCCAATCAGTTGCTGGTGCTTGCTTAACACAGTAGTGTAGATCATGCTTTCAATGAATTATCACGGAGGTCCAGCCATTTTTACAAAATAGTTGCATCGATAAATATTAACTTTTAATTAGTCGCGCTGGCTTTCTTTCTTGTTTACTTAAGACTAACCTTACGCTATTGCGCAGTTTGGCCTCAGCTGACCAGAATATGAAAATAGGGCACGTCCTGGGGGAAAATAAGGGGTTTCACAGGGAGAAACGGCGCGTCCTTTGAGAATTTCACGCATATTGGACCCGGAAGATCAGTCGATATTTAGTGAAAACAAGGCTTTAAAAATGCCATGAAAAACTTCCCGATTTTAGGTTTCAATTTAATCTTATTTTTTATTCAGTGTCCCTACTTGGATTTTGAAAAGTTGAGAGGTATGCCCTACACCCCGTTTTTCAACACTACAGTAATCGATATTATGGAATGAAAGGCAATTACACATCATTGCACTAGTATAGTTGCAGGTCAAAATTCCCTCTGAACAAGCCAGTTTCAGGGTTTAAATGATTAACTGGCCTGTATTGCTGTCGGAAAACGAAAGACAAATTAGGTCAACTATCAACAAAGGAGATGCCGAAACATCAAGCTTTCCATTGTGTGGACAGTTATGATGTTGTTCAGCCAAAATACAAAACTAAAGTAGATTGATGATGATCTTAGTCGATTATAATAAGAATTTTATCATTTAGTATTACCACTCTTCGTGAAAATGTAAGTTATGCTGATTATATACCTTGTACAATTAACCGTGCGTACCTTTTCATAAATATCACCTCAGTTTGTAGAATCGCTCATATCATTGAAATGAGTAACTCATGAGCACGTGATTCAGCGTAAATGAAACAGCTATTAAGGACCAGCTGAAATGTTATCTGAAAGAATGCAGTTTGATCAAAACAATGAATAAAGCAAAATCTGCATCCATTATGTTTGGGAATAAACAAGGATTTAAGTGACGCTATGCATGCTTTACACTGTGTTAAGTACTATACATTATAGTTCAGCCTGGTCTACCGGGTAAACTCAACCGGCCCACGAATTATGAAGTCTGTATTTACCTTTTATTTAACTTCGTGTTGGAGAAATCAGAAAATATGCACATGCAAAATAATAATAAAATTAATCATAGTACTTTATGATTTTTATTTACATGCATATGTCTTAGGACATGGAAAAAAAATTCTTTTTTCGTGTCCCAAGATTTACAACCATTACAGTAGTCAACAAAACGACTTAAACACTGTCACGTTGAGACATTGGCCCGGGTATAAGCCGGCCTCCATTCTTCAAGGCCCTTATTTTTTCATAAATTATTTGGCTTATACACGAGTATATACGGTAGATGTATACTTTTAGCAAATAACAATTTCGAGAGCAACTGTCCTTCTAATCAACAGATCATTTGTCACGAAGATGATAATTTTTAAAAACTGGACCGTCGCTGGAAATTCCTGGATTTTGTTACATAGTTCACTTGGTTAGGTCTGCTGGATTTGGTAATGGCAGCATAAACATGAATTAGTATGTGTCTGTTCAGAACGTTTCCACCGAAAAGTGTATTTATTCCACCACAAACAACCACGACAAATGCAGTGTGAGGTATGTGGCAAAAGAAATACCATTCCAATTGTTGTATATTTCTCCGAAGGGAATATTCCTGGATGCAGAAACTGTGCTGGATGCGTTGCGGGACACCCACTGGGCGGGAGTCTATGGGCAATTAGTCCATTTGCTCATCTTTTGTCAGGCCTTGCCTATCATATCGCGTACTGCCAGTAGTACTAGCAACTTTCCGTCATTTTCCTTCAGATCATATGAACCCAGAAGTTAACCATGTATTGTTGGATCAAAACGAAATACGCAAAAACAAACGTCAGACACGATTTGAAAATATACTTGAAAAAATATCTTAGACAGTTAGGGGAGGTGACTCTGGCTAAATATAAGAAACTTTATTTTACGTATGATAATTTGAATAACAACAAAATAACTGTTATTCTGACAAATACGCACACACACGACAGGACATTGCACATGTCACTCATTGCAAAATTAGGGACAATTTTTGGGGTAGGGGTGAGCGGAAGGAGGTGAGAGAGGAGGAAGCCCTGTGATTATTTTAAATAGAGAAATAAATATGGTGTAGATCGTGATATTCAAAATGGATAAACATAAGTTTCCTGGTTATTAAATATAAAATAATTTAATTAATGTAGTCTTAAGAAAATAGTGAAAATTAAAGTATCAAATAAGACAGTAATTTCTCCAAAACCCAAACCTAGCACCATTTGATTATTTATGTTGACCAATAAATATAGAGGAAAGTCAGAGATAAATACCCTGTATTCTTTTTAAAATGGAAAAATAATGACTTCTAATTGGTTAAATACCGCAATTGTGGACGTGTGAGAGGAAGAGCTTACTGGAGCAATTACATTTGTATCAATTTATCAGCTATTTAAGTTTTATATTGCTTACCTTCATTCTTGAGAAATATTTGCTATAAAATAAGAAAGGATACATTAGTTGAACATGCCAAAAAGTGGCAGACAGAAAGAATTTTGTGGGTTTAACACCATTTTTCAGCAAATGATAGGCTATGCATGGCGGCCAATATATCTGGTGGAGGAAGAACACTGGAAAAACCAGGGAAGAACCATTCACCTACATGAGGCAACAGGCAAGATTTCTCATATGTGTCAAGACAGGAAGGGAATTTCTGTTTAGCAGGTTCTAATCGGTCGAAATAGGTCATATTATTGTTGAACAGCTGATAGGATTTTAGAATATACTAGACAAAATACTTTAGATCTGTGTGCCGACAGAAAAATTTAAAATTAGGTGTCAGAGGTAATCAACCACACTTAACGTAAATATACATATCATTTAAGCTGTGTTGTAAAAGAAAAGCCCGACTTATACATACAGTCATTAAATGTTAAGCATATTGTATGCAAATGCATTATTTTAGATATATCATTTTCGGAAAACAACTTGAAACTTGCTTTTTAGCTGTAATGTCTATAGCCCACGAAAATAGGTGCCTTGCCGGAGGAGAAAACCTCTGGCTTTTTAATGGTTTCCTTTATTACAATCTCTTGGATAAGAATCAATTACATCTCTGACCTCTTATGAGTTTTATCTTAATCGGATTTGGGGCCAAAATCCGATCTTATCAAATCTTGTCCTTTTCGTTTTTCTAAATTTAATTGCCTGAAAAATGTTAATATCTTAATTGCTTTCACAATAATAATCTCGAATAACAGTTCTCTTTACCAAGTACATCTATTTACCGCGTGATTATCCTGTACCATGTGTACTGCTCTTGGTACACAGCATAGAATAAATATCCCTAAATTGAAATGTTTGTGCTCAAATACATAGTTGCTATAGAATTTGCAGTATCTTTTGGGTCGATCTTTTATATTCCCATTTTCTCAGCAATTGTGATATGGAGTTGGTCAGACTATATCCTTCAAAACTGGAGACCGCTGTAAGTTCAAATATTCAAAGAAACAAAACTGAACTACATTCTCTATGCATGTTTGCTGTCATCCCAAGGGTCATGACCTTTGAAACATTTTGTTTGTCTATGATGTTTTTCAGTTGTCATAGTCAGCGTATGAAGACATTCACCTACAGACAATTGTGGACAAGTTTTCTGAAGCCTCCAATCTGTTCGGACTCACAATTAGCCTAGGAAAGACAGAAGTCCTCTTCTAGCCTGCCCCAAACACTGTCCCTTCACAACCCTGCATCACCATCGGTGACACGCAGCTGAAGAATGTGGACAGCTTCAAATACCTAGGCAGCACAATATCCAATGATGGCTCCCTGGACAAAGAGATCACTGCGAGGATCCAAAAAGCCAGCCAAGCACTCGGACGACTTCAAAACAAGGTCTTGCAGCACAAGGATATACACTTGTCAACAAAGTTGAAGGTGTACAATGCAGTTGTCCTGACGTCTCTTGTATGGCTGTGAAACGTGGACAGTATACCGAAGGCACATCAGTCAGTTGGAACAATTCCACCAGCGTTCCTGAGAGCCATCATGAGGATCAAGTGGCAGGACCGAATTCCCAATCAGGAAGTCCTTGATAGAGCAAACACAACAAGCATCGAAGCCAAATTGATCCAGGCCCAGCTTCGTTGGACCGGCCATGTCATCCGCATGGATCAAAAAACAGAATTCCAAAGCAACTGTTCTTTGGCGAGCTAGTCCAAGGCAACCGAAACGAAGGCCGCCCTCACAAGAGGTACAAAGACAACCTCAAGACGCACATCAAATGGGCAGACCTTCAACCCCATCAGCTCGAGCTCGCTGCCTCAGACAGAAGTCACTGGCGAGCCCTGGCCAGAAAAGCCAGTTCCACCTTCGAGGCTGACCACCGCCAGCGTCATGCTGCAGCCCGTGAGGGACGTCACAGATCTGCGTCTCAGCCACCCCCAAGTACCGGTGTCCCATGCCCCACCTGCAACCGCCTGTGTTCATCGGAATTTGGACTCCGGAGCCACATACGCGTACATCGTTGATGAGACTGCACAACATGTCTTCCTCGGCCCCCGAGAGACTACCGAGAGAGTCAGCGTATGACATTTGTCCGCTAACCCAAAGAAGAGAAAATAACTATCTTACAAATAATCATGCCGTATACTAAAATAAATAATGGAAGTTGCTTGTTCTTTTTTTAATTTCCTAATTTTAATGTCATGTCCTGTCCTGTTGTCTGACTAAAGCAGAAAGCATATTTTCTTTATGTATGCAGTTTACAATGTAACAGTTTAGACACAAATTGTGTAATACGTGCACCTATGTATGATTGAAAACAAAACTGAATGCACAATCTCTATCTGCCAATGGTTTTCTTCTTTGGCCGCAATGAGTCAACTTCGTCTCAGCAATGAATTATTCTTATTTCATATCATATAACAATAAATAAAATAAGACACATTTGTGTTTTCTATTTCCATCCAAACACATAATTCCAAAAAGGCGTAGCTATGAATGGATGACCTGGAGGCTGATATTTCTACAGTCAAGAGAGGCAGACTTGCAATCACTGAATTCCAGAGATTTTGGGGTCTCCAGGAAGGCTATAGACAACCATATACGAGGTGTTAATAAGAGCCACTAATATTGACCTCATATCTGAGGAATGCAAAGATGCATAGGTCTACTACATGGAATATATGACTCAACAAGGCTCCCCAATGTCTCGGACGATAGGCAGTATGTAATAGCACTGGTCATGAAACGTGGACGACAGACCCTGTTCAATGTAATCACAGATCCATCGGATCGGTGGTTCCAAATGTATTTGGTAGACAAACAACTCAAGACCCAGATATTAAAGATCATGATCTAGACTGGCAAATTAAAATGTGATGTATCAATACTTTAAACATCTAGAGATTACTGTGGACAGGCTGGGATTGAAAGATAAACCAAAGTGCATATTCCATTCAAATTAAGCAATGAGGAGAGGTAAGGGAAAGGCATATCAAACGGTTTTAACCATAAAGGCCAACATATCTGCCAAAACATAATCATCAACAGGCTATATGACGAGTCATTTATGTATGTTTGCTGATGGTAGTGTTCAGCCTATCTTGTGATGTTTGAAAATTAATTTCCTCACTGAACCTACAGCAATGCTGTACCAAATAATTGGCAATTTATCTATAATCTGTCTGGCTACATTGAGACGCAACTGTTTCTAGCCTGGTTCATAGATCTCTTTCATCCAGTCTGTGGCAAAGAAATGTCAGTACTATACAGGGGTGAAACGATACACCTGTGCCGAGTATTGATACGATTCAAGAGACACAGCCTGCGATGCGATGCATATCGATACACTTGATGGTCTTTCCATCTTTGAAAGGTAGGTGGTGCCCCTTTATGTATGTTGACATAATGGTTGTAATTTTCAGTATGAAGATTACAGAGAGAGTTATATTTATATAATTATATGCAATTTTCATCAATGACAACAAAACAAAAATGCTTTCAAACAGACTACTTATTGGTTGTGAATGAGTTTTATTCAGCGTTTTAGGCTATTTAATGGTGACTCCATTTAACTCACTTTAGCCACCAGGCCCTTTGTTTTGCACTGCATGAATGCTTTGAAAACAACTTATTACCAATTTCATGTCTCACTTAAACTTGGAAGACATTACGATGTTATCTTCAAAAGAGAAGGAATAAAGCAATTTCCTCGTGCAAAGAAAATCTCATCCAGAACAAATCCGGGCATAGGAATGAGGATGAATACTGACAAAATCTATCACATTTTACTTCCTGCACATGCAAACGACTGCTGTGACTACAGGTACTTGTATCTATTAGTGAAGAAGGAAAACTATTGACAACACACCGTCCTATTCTATAATTTTTTTTAAAAACAAATTCCACAAGGTGATAAACTTCAGCTATTTAAAATCTGCCCCCTTGCTGATTCAGTGGTAATTTTATTTATTTCATCAGCACCTTCATCCACTGGTTAAATATATCTGCACAGAAAGGGAAATTCCAAATTTGTCCCCTATGTACAGTTTAAGGAGAGATGCTGCCAGGATTATATCTTAAGGGGACTTTACCCTTTGTCACCGATAGAAGGGGTGAGTAGAAAAGAAGGAAGGTGAGGAGGAAATAGTCTTGGTTCAATATTTAACTAACTCTTCAATACTCCACTTTTTTAGAACTCTACTGAAGTCAAAATCAATAAAAGATGTCACCTCTAGCTATATAAGTAATAATCTGTTAGTTATTTCTGAGCATACTCTGTTCCATATATGTGTATGAATATATTTATGTGCTTCCTTCAGAAAGGGCATATGCATAGCTAGCTTTGTTAACTTGAAGATTTTGGGAACCTGATTTTTGTTGTCCTTATTTAGAATTCTCCAGAGCTCAAAGATGTTATCTATTGGATACATCCGCAAAAAAAGGATTTTCCACTAACACAGACTTACTTCTTGAATCAGTAGTTTAGTGACTACTGTGCCACATTTCTTGTCTGTCCCATATTGCTGTATTAGGGATTTTAGTCAATTTATGCCATAGTCTTCTTGTGCAGACAGAGGTATTAAAAATAAATATCTTTACTTCCTAATTTCATTTTTTTTATCCTTATTTATTCAGTTTATCTTAACGCGGATATGGATATATGGTTTTGTTGCATATGATTCACTGGGCTAAATTGATTAATAAAAAATAAAAATTGCATTCTACTTTTAAATTGTCTGTATTTTAATTAAGCTCAGTATTCTGCCCTTTCTACATTTAATTTCCAAATACCGCTGAAAGGGAAACTGACCGTCATGCCCTCTATTTTAGTCCATCCAACATGTACATCTGACTCGTATTTAACACCATTTTCGGGCTCAAAATCACTCACTGGTATCTCCATTAACAATGTCCCAGCTCCAATATTCCAATATACTTCATAACTTTAAAAACTTTGTCATCATCACTATCACGAGCCAGTATTTGGCTAACGAAAACGTAATGAACCACGCCGGGAATCAAACATTTTGTGTTTTCTAGGTGGCCTGTATTCTTTACACGCATTTGTAAAACTTCCTTCATGGAAGGTTCAAACTACGCCACAACGCTTATTCCAGGGCACAATGTGCTAATCAAATTTATTTTGACAACCATTTTTGTCATGCTCCAGATGTGTAAACAATTGCCTACCGGAAAAACAGATGTCGCGAAAAGAATGGTTAATTAGAAATGTATACTTCGTCGAGCACATTTTCATATGCGGGACTTTCAACTAATTTGCGGGAGTTCCCCCGCATCACTGTTCTCCAAGTGTGCGAATTCATACATATTTTGCACGATTCACGCAATCGCACACCCTGGCAGCATCTCTGTTTAAGTACTTTATATATCAATGACTTTAGAGAGAATTTTCCCTGTTGCTTTGCTAGTACTTCCTGTCTGTTACGCAGGGAATAAGCTACACTGATTGCTGTGTGGTAGTTATTATTTAACCTCGACCGGAACAAGTAACCACCAATAAGATTTGAAAGTAACATAATTCACCGTGTAACACACTGGTAGTGTTGCTTTCAAAATACACCAAAGTAGACAAGACAAAATTCAATGTAGAAACGTCGCTTAAAATTGGTTGTTAAAGGATTAGTAAAGTACTTCATTATATTCATTATGCACGTGGAACACGTTTGGAATGTATCCTTTATACTGAACATGCTGCTGGGATAAGATAATTAGCATGGTATTGGGGGTGGGGCAGAACATAAACACAAAGACAAGAAATGGTAAAGTCCTGAAAGTAAAAAGTCTCATTTTCGAAACAAGCTACGTTCATTTAAAACGTCCATTACCTTCTCGAACATCATCAGAGGTCGCAACCCATGATAACGATATGATGTAAAAACTGTGTATCAAAACAGAACTAAACGCTAAACATCTCATAGTAATGTTATGTTTTGTCTGTGTCTTTTTGAAAATACAGTGTCGCAATCTCGTCTCCAAATGACAAAATTTTTAAAACTTTTATTAATGATAGGATATCCTGGATTGTGGTACAAATTGCTGCTTACGGTAAGGGTTTTCTGGTGTATAAAAATATCATTCAACTTTTTTCGTCAGTTGTATCGCTAATGAGCACTCAGGAAGATCACATAGTTCAACGTTTATTCTGGATTTGTGTCTCATTGTTAGAGCGATCGAACACGGAAGAAGAATCAATGGACAGTGTGTTCCACGTCATTTGTTTCCAACCGGACTGGTTGGAAACAAATGACGTGGAACACACTGTCCATTGATTCTTCTTCCGTGTTTAATCGCTCTCTCAGTGTCATTAAGCTGCATACAGTCTCTGTTTCTGAAGTCAAGAGCCTTCCTTAACTTGCGGAAAGCCTCAACATTTGGGGCATCTACACGGATCACACGAAGGTGGTCAACGTTGATCATTAAGATTTTCCTATATTTGTAAAAGCATTCATATCACAGATATACTTCCATTCTATCTCTGTCCACGGTCTACCCTGTTGGCAAAATAACTGGTAGACCCTATGACAAGAAAACGCCTGATCCCGTGTAGTACAGTTTAAGCTACTTCCTCGGCAATTGTTCCCGGTACGCAATCTCACATTGGAAGGTAACTAAGATACACACAATCATCCAAATGAGGCACACGAATTTGTATCACTTATGTACGCAAGCGATCGTTGTTCTCATCACATGATATATAAACATCATATTTGTTGTTGTTGTTGTTGTTGTTGTTGGGTTTAACGCCATTTTTCAGCACAAGATAGGCTATGCATGGCGACCAGTATAATTGGTGGAGGAAGAACCCTGGAAAACCCCGGGAAGAACCACCGACCCACGAGAAGCTACTGGCAGGTTTTCTCACGTACCCACGTTAGCCGAGCCTGAGACTCGAACTCACGCAGACAGAGGTGAGATGGCAGTGATCCGTAACGGTGAGCGCTTCAGACCACTCGGCCACTCGGGGCCCCACATCATATTTGAATGCCGGATATATTGTCATCGTGTGGTACAAAAACATATTTAAACTTGTTGCTTCACCATTTGTTTAAATCTCACGTGTTTTGTACCACACGATGAAATATATCCGGTATTAACGTAGGAAAAGAGAATATCATCTATTTACTTGGCATTTATCTCCATGAACATCTTTGAAATCAATCATTTTAATTCGGATGCTACATCCATTCTTTGAAGCTGGTTATCGCAGATCGTTAGAACGGAAACATTTTTCAAATAGTCCTTTGCATCACATACAGATACTTTATTATTACACACATTTAATTCATATGTAAATGAAGATTTTGGCAGTCGTTCGGGCAGCATAATCAAGCCAGGTTCTTGATAGTCGACTATTAGCCTGCATCTTTTAAGCTGCTCTGTACAGTTGTACTTAAACGGGACATCCATTCTCAATCTTCATGGGACAAATAAATTCATCCAAGCGACATTCTTTAGTGACGTTCACTGTTTTCATTTCCTTTAGACTAAGCTGATTAGCCTAGTGCAAGTTACGTCTTCCACCCTTATCGAAATTATATTGATCACATCCTAGACACGACTGAGATATGGTTCAATTTTTCAGTCACAGGTGAAGTCAGCCGAACTGAAACTAAAATTTAAGAAAAAGAGCGAGACAATCTAACTTAAATTACAAACACCAAGGTGATCGAACTCAGGCCATGTTGAAAGTGGCTTGTCTTTCAGTGTCACTACTCTAGGACCGTAGTCTTTATTTACATCAAAGACAATATTGAACAAATTTGTTAATTTGCTCACCTGAGTACTGCTAAAGTCCCTGATACAGAAAAGTCCGTACATTACACTATTTGTAATATCTACTGTTGTGAGATTGTTACTAATTGCGTTCATATGAGATGTTCAAAATTCGGCCCAACTATTGCACATGGTTCTATTTCCATAATTTTATTTTCTGAAACGTACAGAGCTATCAATTGTTCAAGATGCATAAACGTTGCGTTTGAAAGACTCCTCAAATAATTTCCTTTCAGATTTAGAATCTCGAGACTAATAAGACACGATATGTTGCTAATGTACCTAATGTTGTTTTCCAACAGGTCAATTTTTACTATCGTCGTGTATTTACATACATTGGCTGGAAAGTATGTGTGTATGATCTGAAGAGAATCATTTTCATTGGCATAGCAATCATCCCATCTAACGCCATTTCGACACTGAAATATTCAATCTGAATGTTTCCCATTGGCAACGTCCCGTTTAAATCCGTCATTGCTGATTGGCAGCCTTGAAAGCCGAGTGAAACATGAAGAAAATGGGAGAAGAAGTGCCAAGAAGGTTATCATATCAAATGCAATTTAATTTAAGCTTTATTATTTTGAATTTTAGAAAAACACGAGGTGCATATTTGAAATTTTACAAGAGCTTCAAAATGTTTAGCTGAATTTAGTTGTGTTCACTTTAAATGTATTCCTAACTGTATGCATTCAGATGAATATTGCGTTAGCTTCTTAAGCAAAGAATGAACACAATATTTACTCGGTGGTACGTACTGATAAATTCACTAATTTATCGTAGATCAACGATGTGTGTGCCATATTTATTTGTGCAAGTTTCTTTCTACCATAACAAGCGGTTCTTGCTGAACAATAAACTGCGAATGTAACGTGTACATGGCCAAAACCTTATTGGTGGTCTTTACGACTTGCTAAGCATGTTTTAATCACGACTGTATTTGTGAAGGGCGGGGTTGAGTGGAGGGGAACAAGATTAAAAACAAATATTGCATTCATTTCTAAACATGTTGGCAAATATTAACATCTGACAAATATTCTCTCTCTTACGTTTCCATTACGATAGCAGTTTACTTAATAAACCTCATGACGACGGATAACCTTTAAAAATAAAGATGAAATGCGCGGTGCACAAAAGAAAAACTATATCCCAAAAATATTGACCGATGGATTCAAAATTAAAACTTCAAAAATTTCGATTTGACTTAAGTTAAGTATTTCAATTGTCTATTTTGTAAATTGCAAATATTCAACCACAATTTACTTACACTTGGCGTTTCTTCTGTCATTTTCTGGTTCTCCGGACAAGATTACGTGGAATAAAAACGTATAAATAAAACTTTCATGCGAATTCTTTATAAGTACATTAGAGGCAGCTATAGTAGCACAATGTTAAACGTTCTAAACTTGCCTCTAGAAGTTTGCGGGTTCAATCCCATCCCGACCAGCTCAGGTCTGAAGTGCTGATGGGTGAATATTACCATTAGGAGGAGAACCTGTGGTAGGATGTTAGTGAGAAAGTTATCGGGGTTAGTTACAGTTACAAAGATTTAAATATTATATGCAAAACGTTGGGTGACGATACATTTTTTTTTCCAAAGAACTTTTAAGAGATATAGTTTGTCGTGTGTTTTATTAGCGACATTTTGGGACCCCATAATGATACAGGTGCCCAGAATGGGGGCAGTGTGTCAGAATAATGTTGTAGATATCAAACCTTGCTAATATTGCAGTGTTTACTACTTCTTGGGCTTTAATAGTATGATAAATATAAAGTTTACGGCTTCTAATAATTCTTCATGTACATCATCCTACGTTTATATCTTCTGTCATAAATGCCGATTATGTTTAATAAAACACATGTAGAAAATATATGGGCTCTAATTATGTAAACAAACACAGAAAAGAGAAAAGAAGTGGGAAAAGAAGAAAAAAATATATAAATTCGGAGAAGAATAAGCCTATATAGATTTACAAAAGAGCATCAATAGTTCGTGCTCCAGAAAATTAAAATATCATACGGTTTTGGTTTAAACTAATCAAGATTACAGCTATACCAACATACGTGGAAAATAGCATGTGTCATACAAGGTATGATGTAAAAATTAAAAGATCTGTGGAATTAAATGTAATATGATTTTCTTGACATACCAAACAACTTTGTAAACATAGTATTATTTAATCAATCTATTTGCATAAAAACCATTGACTATCAAACTTTCCCCATGCACATGTTCTGGTTGCATAGTCTTTACCGAAATTGAGATTAAATTTAAGCAGTTTTCTAATTTACTACAAATAAACCTTTCTTTTATTATATTCGCAGTCATCGATAACTATCTTGCTGTGAAGAAAATAAATGTATTACATCATCAGTCTGAGCTCTCCACTCTCTCCTTGATTTCGATGTTGTTTGAAAAACTAATTGACTGCAAATGATTTTGCTTCATTGGAACTTGTGATTTAAATATGCATATGACACGTGATAACTGTAACAGATCGTATACTGTATAAGCGTATACATACCCAGAGCAAAGAGATCATTTATGACGATTTCGGTTGTTTTAAGTAACGCTTGGTGTAAAATAGTAAGTTATACTGCGGTTTTATATGGTAGCACAATAAATAAAAATGACGTCAACCTATTTTTTCTATATTCCTAACATGAGCTTTTCATCTGAACTTCTCTTTTCGTCGTTGTTAATTAAGCTTACATAACAACAATGCATCTATTAATTTATTATGAGCTTGTGTGCCAACATAGTTGGAAATAAAGCCAGCAGCATATTTGCTTTGGTAAATTTTTTGTTAATTTTGTTAGGAACGTTTCGCTGCTAGTTTTGATTTCTTATTTTGTTGCAAATAGAACTTTCTTTAATTTTATTAATAATGCTTTTTGTACCAAATTGCGTTGCATGTCGTCTTGCATTTGCATTCTCAGCATGATACCCATATTGACAATGGTTTCGATTTATCTGTTGACCATGTAAAGTCACCTTTGAATATTTAATCACGTCGTATCGTGATTGATTAAGGTCAGCGTGGCAGTGGTCTTGGTAATATTTCTAGAATAGAAAGGTATCAAAACCCAGAATAGTAACCGTCACGCTTGCAGGATAAAATGGTGACGGTCAACTATACAATAACCCTATTAATTTTAACAAAAGCCTATGAGTTTAGATAGGTTCATTGGTAGGATTGGTGAAGATCAAATAAACATTTGTGACATGGAGATCACATTTATTATTGGTATTGGCTGCATGTTGACTACTATTTGTCAGGAAGGCTACAATTGCTTATCAAAGAAACAAGATTTACAGAGTATGTCTCATTTCAAATTGTCAGTGTATCGTGCTGATGGACATCGGCTGCCATACAAAGGCTATATTAAAGTAAGAATTTCAGGCTCTTTCTGTCCAGGTTGTATCCAATACAATTTACAATAAATCTTCTACCGTCATTGTGGGTACAAAGTTTATTCGTTTTATGTTTAAATTTGTTTTTACTCGAACAATTGCTTTTTAGAAATGACAATGACGTACCGCAAGTATCTTGTACTGTTCAAAGATTTATGTGGCATACGGAAGGCCGAGTGGTCTAAAGCGCTCGCCTTTGTAGACCATTCACACTACACCTCTATCAGCGTGGGTCCATGTCTTGGCTCGGCCAACGCTGGTATATGAGAAAGTTTGCCAATAGGTTCCTGTGGATCGGTCCTTTTTCCCGGATTTATTCCGGTTTCGTCCTCTAACATATATTCTGGTTGAGACATATAGCCTACCAGGTACTCAAAAACTGTACAAAACCAAAAGCAAGCAGCTTGATGTTTGGAGAATCCAGTCAAGGTTTCCATTCGCATTTGTAACTTTTCATCTCGTGTTCATAAGATACCATCGAAGTCCGTTATATATCCATTAAGTGAAGTTAAAGTTTTGAAATCGTGGGAACCTGAGCTACCTAATGGTACTTTTGAACAAAAGAAACCGTATTGTGTTAGAAAATACCTTTGATTTAAACTAATTACAGAAAATTTGACTTCGTCGAAGCTCTCAAGGGTACTTCAAGTTTTTGATAATTGGTCATATCTGTTTTCCATGTGACTTGGGCCCTACTGATTTTCATAAAATCAAACGTATCTTCGCAGATAACTCACTTTTATTTAATTAAGGAGCTATTGAAATCAGTTTTTTTAAAAATAAACTGTAGCCTATGTTAGTTAATCATACCTTTCAAGATAGACAGTTGCATAATAATTATATTAAACATATGGATATGGAACCGAAAAACATCTTCGCAAATCCAAACGCAGTGTTATTTAAAAAGTAAAGTGATGATGGCCAGGAGAAATTCCATCTCCCGAAACTGTACAGCTCTAGTAATTCCAAAGCTGCGTAATGATACCCAATGTCTTAAGCACAAAATAAACTTTACTCTTTAAATGTGTAATCCTCATAATTTGGTCATAATACAGTATCTTTCTGTCAATAATTTGCACAAATGTCAATGTTTCATAAAGGTTGTTCATTCTAAAACGACGAGATATATACAGAGAAATGGAATCATAAGAACTAGACTGTTATGGACTAATCAAAGGTCACTTCATGTCAGTAATGTTAATTCTCAGTTTTGAAAGTAGTGAAGTGATTGGTAGAACGTAGCTTGAGAGTAATGTTTGGAGTCTTGCGGTTACTTGTGACATATTTTTACTTGTTTATCTTTGTAATCTCGGTTATTACTTGTGCAACGAAGATACATATTGCTACAACCCTATGGGCTTATACAAAGTAACAGAAAAGAACGAAAACAATAAGTTTTGTAAAATTCAGCCAATAATAACTCACCTAGAATACAATGTCAGAATTTAAAAATAATTGACAGTATTCTGAAATAAATCCCGAATAGTCGTTACAGTTTAATCACAAGTCAAAATGCATAAAGTTTCAACGGAATTCCAGTGGTATACTAAAACTTCCAATATTGACTATTTTGATGTGTCTGTAGTCTTGAAGGTGGTAATGTGCTATGACCTGAAGTGTGATGATGTATCACAATATTATAATCCAAAACTCTTCTTTGTCCGAATTCACTATAATTCCAAAGAAATTGTCAAGTTAAAAAATATTATAGATCAGCTCTTTGTATTTCCAGTGAATCCTAATTTGAATAAATAATCCCACCCAAATGAAATACCGAACACATCATTAAGACTGATTCTGCCTCAGATGTCAAATACAGGAATGAGTAATTTTTCAAGTAAGCAACATTATATAAAAAGCTAAGACACAAAAATAGAACCAGGATAAGGTTGAAAAATTTATTTCTAGAATATTCTAAGCTGTCAAAAAGACAAGGTCTGTTACTAAAATTATAATAAGAACATGGGAAACGTCAGGTAAATCATGTTTATCATAGAGGAATTCCAATAACCTAAACTAAATTTAAGATAAAGATGTTTTCTTCCAATGATAATAATCCTAATACTTAATCGAAACTCATAGAGAAATATAAGCTATGTATTATTTGATTAAAAGATAAAAGTTCCTGGTCAGGTACACCATTAACTTTATTTTTGAACAAGGGTCAAGTTCAAAGTACAATTATTCATGAAATATAATCATTGAAAAAATACTAATTAAATACACTATACGGATCTATTCACTTGATCCACGAACCGTCGTTTTCTAGTTGTAGTCTCGCAGCAAACAAAAGTGACCATCACAAAAATTTGAATCCCAAGATGAAGTAACTGTCACCAGGCCGTCCATTGCTTTCCTTCATTCGCTGCAAAAACAACCGGCAAAGATAATGTAATGATGACTTACACCGGTGGCAACCTCAGCCATATATATATATATATATATATATATATATTTATATATATATATATATATATATATATATATATATATATATATATATAAAGAAAAAATCTAGTTTTAGCTTCTCCAGATACTTTCATGTTTAATTCGTTGTTTTCTTAATATTTGCTACCGGAGAGCTTCATTTGTGTCTGCCCTATCGGCATGACTGCTCAAGCGTGTAATACATTAATATATGTGGAAATATTGCAAGCAATTTTTCAATAAGGTAAACAAGCCAAAAAGAAATCAGTAAACAAAGAAATGGAGGCAAAGGAAAGGATAAAAATAGTTAATAAGGATTTTTTAATTTTTCTGATACTGTCTATTCTCTGCATCACTGCATTGTCTTCTTGGTCACCTTAGTCACTTTTATGAAATACATTTCACATGAGAAATCTTCATTAGAATTTGGAATTTCTGTATATACGGTGAATGATGCAAGAAACGTTTTCGTCTATGTTCACATATATTGAATGTCCCATGAAATATAATAGCATCTCTTTTTACAAAGTTGTTGTCAAAATATAGTGTTGGTATGTATTTCAGAGTCTTGAGGTAGTTTAAAATACGTTTCAACTAAACATATTCTTGCGCGTTATCTCATTTGTTTATTGTGCAATGAAAGTATTCAAATTTATTTATTGCGTAACCGCATGATGTCAAAATAGGATTACACCCTCGAACACCAATTTCTGGTGGATATACCACACCAATCGAAAGTCACGCCACTTAATATTATTATTATCATGTGCATTGCGTGCACAGCCATTTAACAACGTCATCATCAGCAAGGTGCAGAGTCTGCAGTCCACCGGGGAACTTTGTCAGTGGACAGTTGTTCACAATGTGTGACATGGTCTGTAGAGCTCTACAGCAACAGGAAAAGTCAGTGGCCTGGCACAATCGGACAAGGATGACTGCACAACGACCCTGTCCTGTCCGAAAGCGGTTCAGTGTGGTCCACATATGATGTGGAAGGTTGAAGCCAGGAGGGCAGGCAGATGGCTCAGCTACGAGGAAGTAGATCACAAAATCTGTTGAAGACCACTAGACACTCCATGCCGAAATAGCTGTTATATACTCCGGCAACGAACCTAACCGGACTGGGCGTCTAGAAGTCAAGCGGACTGCTGGATGTGAGGTTATGTCCATGTACAGTGGAAGTTTCTCAGTGGCAAAGATCTTAGCCAACACTTTTGTGGTTGCTTCCTGACGACACAGATATGGAGGAGGAATGTTGCTGAGTACCGGCAGCCATGGTAAAGGAGTAGGACGTAGTGTTCCAGAGATTATGCGCATTGTTGTGTTGAGCTGGACATCAATTAACTTAGTGTGGGATGATGGAGCCGAGACAGGAGCGCAATACTCGGCTGTCGAATAGCAGAGGGCCAGTGCTGATGACTTGAGTGTCTGAGTACTACTGCCCCAGGTTGAGCCAGCCAGTATGCGGAGTAGGTTGTTTCGAGTGCTAAATTTTTCTGCAGTTTTCTTCAGGTGGTTGTAGAATGTCAGTGATCTGTCCAGAGTCACACCAAGGTATGTTGGTGTCAGGTCGTGTTTTATTTTCTGCCCATTAAGGAGGATGCAAAGTTCACGGTTCGCATTTGCATTGTTAAGGTGGAAGATGCTAGAGACTGTCTTTGTTGCTCATCGCTGAAGACGCCATTTCTTGAAGAAATCTGTCCAAGTCAGGACTAATTCTTTGGAGAATCAGGCGCTCCAGTACCTTAAAACAGACTGAAAGCCCATAACTCGCCGTATTGTGGGAATGTTTGCTAGGCTTTGGGATCTCAATAATCTTTGCCTGGCGCCACAAAGTCGGCATCCACGTTTCCCTAACAACTCGGGTGTAAAAAGCGGCAAGCCATTCCTTTGCCCTCGCGTCAATATGCTTCAGGAACTCAGGCAGAATGTTGTCATATCTTGCTGCCTTGCCTGATTTGATGCTGCATAGCACCGTTTCAAGTTCTGTTGTTGTAAATGCCTCTGGAGTATTTTGATCGAGTTCATCTGACTTCCGATGGTAGTATTGTCGCCACTCATCTCGTACATGACGTCGACGCTGTTTCTCCAGGGGTGCTTTATCCAGTTTTAACAAGTGGCTAGCTACAGCATTTGGCTTGACCACAGGGTGGGCTTGAACTGGTGGTTGCTGAACGGTGCCAAGTACTCGAATCAAGCTCTAGCAATTCCGGCTGGAACTCGTAAAGTGGAGTGATCCTGTAGTTTCCTCCCAGCGCGTGCGCCTGGCAGTGTCCAGGGAATCGATCAGGTGATCTGCTATGTCTGGATCTCCAGATGCTTCATATTTTTTTAGAAGACCCTGACATTCTTCATCAAAACAGGGTGTATAGACTGGACGACATCCGCGAGAGACAGACTGAGTGGCTGCCTTGAATATCGCTCTTTTAAAGCGGTGGTAGGATTCCTTGATTGGGATGCAGCGAGATGGTATAGTCACTATGCTACGCTCTAGTACGTCAGTGTACTTCGTCCAGTCCGCTTTGCGGAAGTTCCAACGCTGCTGTGAAGAGCTGTGAATAGCCTGCAGCAGAGGTCCGGTGAGTAGTCCTTTTGCCATTTTGCAGAATGGAAAGTCCCACGTTTATTGGAGTCGTGGGTCAGAAGGAGGTCATTGTTCATTGCCCTCTCTACCAAGTGTTCCTCGTCTTCATCGGAGTGTGGGTAGCCCTAGTCAGGGTGATGACTGTTGAAGTCGCCAATATAGATGGCCGGGTGTTCGAGATTTGGAAACATAGTTTTCCCAGTGGGCACTGTGCGGATTGTAGTCATTAGCAATGTTGTATCCTCCAGCCTGGACCACATCGCAGAATCTGGTAGAGGAAACTAGAGAGGCATCGGTACTGTCGCAGCACGCTCACGTAGCATGGCCGATTTTTGTAGTCGGGTTGAATGAAAAAAAAGTCAAACCTCCAATGGTGCATCGTCCTTTTACCTGCTCTGCTACGTGAGTCTCCTGCAGCAGATTATGTCAACATTATGATGGTGGGCTATAGTGCTGTTGATGGTTAGTTTGGCTGCTGATAGACCCTCGACGTTAAGTTGTAAAACTCGTACGGCCTATCCGATGGCTTGAAAGTTAGCAGACATTTGCACCTTGGGGGCTGCTCTTGGTAGTGGCACGGAACCGGGATTCATTGTTGAATTCGGTTTGTAAGTTGGATCCTTTATTTCCACAGCCTCGGACGGAGCCTTGTCTGAGTACTGATGGGGAGCGCGACGTGAACGCAGATCCATACTCCTCGTCACGCCACTAAAACAAATTGAACCCACAGACAAAACATTCAGCATTCAGAGCATCTTCGTTTTTATTTATAAACCACGGGAGATAGGAAGCGATTTTGCATTTTATTCATGTAAACAAACTTATCACGCGACGAATTATGTATGTGGAAGTTAAAGTAGTGATTTCTGTCCAAAAGTATATTTTAAAATATTCAAAAGCGCATTTAAGTTAACAATATCTTTGTTTTCTTTAATATTTTAGTGATTCTTTCATTTACAAATACATTCAAAACTCAGGCCTTAGGCTGCTTATTATTTTGTTGCGCAAGGATTGTATCCTGCTTGATTTCGTTGTTTTGTTTTGTCTCTCTCCACCTACCCCGGGAAATTAATCCGCCTCTTGTAAGCTATATTGTTTTCTTAGTAACTTGGCACAAAAGATCGTTGTTCCTCAGATTGAACATTCAGGTTTATATGTCTTTCTTTCACTTTTCGCAAGCGTTAAAATTCATTTAACTCTGTGTGTGTGTGTGTGTGTGTGTGTGTGTGTGTGTGTGTGTGTGTGTGTGTGTAGGATTTTTAACGTAGCTTTAACAATTTTTCAGTCATATCGCTACGATGTCTGCAGTGTGGCAGCATTTTACTATGAATAATCGTTATACTTTAATGATATGTAAAGTAGTAAATCAAATTAGAATTAACCTGCGGAAAGCACACAGAAAATAAACGAAACAAACAAACAACAACAAAAAAGACAACACACAAATCAAACAAAAAACAAAACAAAAACCAAAACCCGCACCACCAACACTACTCCCCCCCCCACGAAAAAAAAAAAATATCACAAAAAACAACAAAAGAACACCAAAAAAAAAAACCAAAATGTTTTCCTTGGGCAACTTTTTAAAAAAATATTTTAGCAAAGCTGACGTCAAAAAGTTGCACACTTCAAACCTTCCTCATCGTTTAATGTACATTTACTAATACGTATTTACGTTCAAAACAACAGACATGAATAACTTGCAGTATATGTGAAAAAATAGCGACTCAGTACACCATAGTTACAAACAGATCTGCTGCAGTAAATTCTCCAGATATGCTTCGTCCCCCCACTGGTAAAATAAAAGTAATCACATAAATAAAATTAAAATAAATGCACAACAAACGACAATAATAATTCATAATTTATAAAATGTTGTCTCAGTTTGGCAGTGAGATCATAATTTGTAGTTATGCCAACCAAATGTAAACAACGTAGACCCATATTATCATTGTTATGCATCCATGGTCTAACAAAAATGGGCCTTGTAGCATTAATCAAGAAACTCTTTCTGTGATGTATATATTAATCAAATGGTGGTACAGTGGTAATCGTGCCTAACGTGCGACCCAAATGGTTCGGATCGGAATCCTACAATCAGATCAGCCCAGGTCGGATACCGAATTATGTTCTTGGGTAACGCTCTTTGGTCCCAAGGAGTGTTTACAAAATAATCTACTTTTGTTGCTGTGCCGTAAAACACCAGACACCATACTTATCAATTAAGTTAGACAAGCACGGGTGCTAAGCACCAGAAGTTGTAGTTTAAACACATTCTATTGCCGAAAGAAAATGAAAGATAACACATTTGATGGCACACATATCGGAAAAAAGTTCTAGAAAATAAATTCGGTGACACGGAAAAACAAAAAGCAAGGATAGTGACAAACATTAAGGACGCTGTCTTGGGCTGCCTATTTAAAACCAAAACGCCACTATTTAGACAACTATGAATGAAACATTTTCTGATAAGGCATAAAAATACAGTTACATGTAAACAATCAATTTGACGTTTCTAAATTTAACTGCCTAAACAATTAAAGATCTTAAATGAAGTAACAATAATAATTTCGAATGATTGTTCCTTTTACTAGGTAAATGAATGCATTTTGTGGTATTTTCTATCACAGGTTTACAGCTGTTGGTACATACTATAGAAATCATACCCATAAAGTGAACAGTTTATATTCAAACACATAGTCCCTACAGAATCTGAAGTATCTTTGGGATCGACCAATTCCATTGCCATTAAATATGGAGTGGTGGGTTAAATCAGAAGAATATAACCGAAAATATCAATAAAACTTTATAAACTACTGAACAACTAAACAAGGAAAATCACCAGACAGAGTTATGGTCACAAATAATTAGTATCTACCTCCGAAACAAATAAACGTTTTGCATGTAACACTATGACTATTTCGAGTTATGCGCCTTAAGGTTAAACGTTTTATGTTTATTAATAATTCAATACAATCAACACAATTGAATACTTAGTTTCATAAAAGTAATAGTTATTCACTGTTGATGGTTTCATTATGTATGTCATTAACACTAGAAGTCATGCCGATGTTGCATTATCATACTATATACTCAATTAAATTTAGATCTTCATTCAAGTAATCACGAAAGTGCCTATGTATGTATGTATGTATGTATGTATGTATGTATGTATGTATGTATGTATGTATGTATGTGTGTGTGTATGTATGTATGTATGTGTATGTATGTATGTATGTATGTGTGTATGTATGTATACATGTGTGTGTATGTGTATGTATATATGTATGTATGTATGTATGTATGTATGTATGTATGTATGTATTGTGCCTGACTGACTGTGGTTTAACGGCTCATCAGCACTATAAGGCTATATAGCGCCACAAAATAGTTATATGATAAATCATTTATGTATGAAATGAGGTTGTTTGTCAACGAGCGACGAAATGACAAAAACAATACAATGAGATGGCGTGGATAATATACGAAAGTTGCCTATCAACTGGGAATGTAAATGATGTGTACAAAGTGTAATTAAACAACGAAAATCATTTTGGGTGATTGACAGTTCACATGTTGGTCATAAATAATCGAAGGAAATTGATTGTACACAAGATATATTTTAGAATGTAAGTTCACTTCCTTCAAGAAATTAAAAATACAAATGACATTTATTGTTTAAAAAAAAGGCCTTCATGTGCTGAACAATGTAGTAACGATTATGTTTAGGTTGGAAATCGAAACAATCTATCAGAACGTCGTTCACGGTACAAGCTGGTTGAACGAAACACATTCGGGTGGATCTTCACTCTTTATTATGTAGGAGTGGGTTATATATGTATGAAGAATTTTGATTCGTGCAATGACTACCTCGTCCTTACGGGCTGCGCTGTAGGAAGTAGGTCACTCGCCTAAGGAGGGTTTGACTACATGTAGCTTGTTATTGACATCACTATTCCATATTGCCTGCTACTTACCGAATAAGATATTTGATACCGTCAAAAAGTATCGTCAAAAGTGAGGCGCATTGCGTATTTTATTTTCAACATTGTAAAAGTTTCCACTTGAATAGATCCTTCAAAAAGATGCAAGCATGATCTGCAGATCTTATCATAAAAGTATAATATTTTAGACACGAATTAACGTTAAGGTGTAAAGGACAATTTCTCTAAACCTAAAATCCTTGAGATTCACGTTTTAGCCAGTACATAAGATTGCATAATGCCGTTATGCTGGCATGTGAAGACAGTTTAAAGCCTTCAGAAAAATGTGAACACTGACGTAAATGTTGTATAGTCTTATTAGTAGGGAAGAGAGAGAGAGAGACAGACAGAGAGACAGAGAGAGATACGAGGAAAACTATTTTGTGATAACCTTTTCTTTGAACCAATCTAATAAAATTAATTCTGATTTTAGAGAAAATGAGGTCCTATAAAATGCATATAGCAGCAGGAAGGGTGAACCCTACAACTTTTTGCCTGAACCGTTAAGTAAAAATAAAATAACAAAAATAAGGTCAATAACGATAAACCGAGCCTTCTAACTATATTATTACCGTACGGTTTAAAAAACGAATAATAAATCGTTTGGGTTAGCTCACCTTTGTTATTTTATTTTTGACTTTTGTTATAGTGCGTTTAGTTTACTTACCGGGTTACTCAATTTTTGTCATTCACCCTCCCTGCTGCTATGAATTTATCCAGATCAACTATTGCATGTATATACATGAAGTGAGTCATACATACATGTACTGAGATAGGTATGCGTACCGATTTTTCAAGGACATGTGTGGTAGTTCAAACAATAGCTGTGTTTATCGCCGCGGATATCTCCGCGAAGATAGGTATTTGTGTGCAGTTTATTTCCGTGTTTTAATTTTAAATATAATACATTTTAATCGGTTCATATATATAATGGCAAAATATCTTAATAAAATTATAAATATTTATTTATTTGTAAAATCAGATATCAAATGCTATTGCACAATAATCACATATAATAATTTCTAAAACGTATATCCGTAGTCGAGTTCGTTAGCTCAATGTTAAAGTTGCTGGAAACTTTAATACTGATGTTTGCGGTTCGACCCCAGATCTCGCCGAGATGGGTTCGGGTCCCCGGTCGCCCATATCTTTTAATAAGTAGGGGGGGAGGCATCCCCTGAGATTTCGATAAACCACCACGTATCTCGTGGTCGGATTCTATTTTGGAATTCTACCCCGGGGTTTCGTGGGGTTTTATCGAAATCGCAATGCCTAGACAGCCTTCTGAATTGCTAATATTTCGCTTTCGTCGATTAGAAATTCGCCGGGAGGTGTGTCTATGCAATACCCCCCCTAAAATAATCAGTAGCATGCCTTGAGCTCTCTGCCCCATGGAAGAACCCCCCCAAATAAACATCCAGAAAGGGTGTTAACCAAAAGAAACAGAACATGGGCGTGCCGCATAATAGTCATAAGAGAGAGAATGACAATGTAAGGACCCCATGAAAGTCACACAGGCTATCGAGGGGCTCCATTGAAGGGTAACCGCTAGGATCTACTGATTATTTTTGATAAATTAAAATACAGACAAACATGCATACATACAGACATACATAGAAAGGGGAAATAATTATCTAGCAGAGGAGGAGCAGAGTTATCGCGTTTTATTAAGTATTTTTGGTGATTTCAAATTCAATTAAATATCTATTATAAATATTATTTAATAATGAATATTGGAGAACCTCATTCAGCTAGATTAGCACGAGAGCGACTAGAAGCAATTAAAAAATATTTACCTGTTCGTGATGCTTTCAAGCAACAATTACAAGAACGACAAGAATCTCAAGTCGAATTTGAAGAGGATACAAAACAATTATTTAAACCGATTGTCGAACCAACAAAGAAAATTGTTACAGCAACTGAGGCAACACAACGAGCTCTTGAAACATTACCTGCTGATATTGCTGGTCGTATTCAAGCGGCTCAACCACAACCACAACCACAACCACGACAACCAAAAACCAGAATTAAGATAATAGATAAATTTACACCTGAAGGTATTGCTGCTATCAAGGACAAAGACCAATTACTTGATATTGCCGCATTTGGATATTATGAAAGACAAAAATATGTAAAACCAGAACATGTTAAATCTCTGAACTCTGCCAATTGGATTAAGGATGTATATCGCATATATACTGGTATTCCAGAAATTAGATCTAATGAAGATATTAAAAATTTTAATGAATTTGATGAGGCTGTACATAACTATATAAAAGAAAAATCTAAACAATTGCCACAATCTCCAAAACCACAAAAACAACCACGATTTAAATTACCACGATCACCAATGCTACCACCTCTACCACAACAAGTATCACCACCACCACAACAACAATTGCCACAAATATTATCACCACTATCACAGCAATTTATACAATCTCCAAAACAACAAAAATCAAGCAAAAAGGAAGAGGAGGAAGACGAATATTTTCCGTCAGAAGACACCTCTCCTGGCAACGTAATTGGAAGTGGTTTAGGAAGTGGTCTTATTACTTGTCCCAATAATGTTCTTGCTGATGTTGATCGATTAGAAATCCTCATTGGAGGAAAACGAGCTGGTAATAATTCCCTAGAAATAATTAATGAAGCGGCCGATATCTGTAGACGATTATTTACAGGCGGTATCATGGACGTTGATGTTTATCAGTCTCTTATTAATGAAATTGCCGTTGACTACTACAGCGACTGAGTATGTAATTAAATACAATTACTATAATAAAATGATAGTACATAGTACTCAACGTGGACCAACTATGGTCAGGGTAATAAATTCACGATTACCAGTATATAAAACGACATACGGAAATGGACTAGGTGATGTTGTTCAGGGTCTATTTAGAAGGATAGCCCCAAAAGCAATACCGATCGCAAAGCAACTGGGAATGAAAGCTATTGATGTTGTTCGTGAAAAAGGTATTGGTGCTATGGGTAATCTCGCTGGTAAAGCATTTTCAGCGATCAAAGATAGATTAACACGATTAATACGCAGACCTGCGGTCCGACCTCAATCTGTAAAATTACCTAGTACTGAAGTAATGCCTGCAAATGTCAGTAAAATAATAAATCAAGTTGCTAATCAAAAACTAGCAGAGTTGGCTGATGTGCCTTTATCAGAAAAAGAAAAAAATATAACCTCTAGTCTGATAGCAGGAAGTGGTCTCACTTCCCGAAGTAATCTTCGTTTTAGACGATAATAAATATAATAAAGATGTTCAAACGTATATCTGATCCCGCATTTGACATGGACGCACCAGTACTTAAAGATGAGTCTGTGCGTGATTATCAATATTATTCTTACGACGCACGAATTCCAGATCAGCGTGGACGAATCGAACTACAGGTTCAGGATACAAGTAGATATTTCTTACCCGCTGAAGCATTTATTGAAGTCGAAGGTGAAATTTTAAATATTGCTAATCCTGCAGCACCAGTAGCATATGGAGACGATGTTAATGTCGGTTTTGTTAATAATGGTATTATGGCATTATTTGACAGTGCAACGTACATGATTGACGGAAAAATATTGAATCTATTCAGAAGGACGTCGACGTTGCAACAACAATACTTGGTCTTGCAAGATATAGTGATGATTATTCAAGATCAGCTGGTCCATCAATGATGTTTGCAAAGGATACAACTGATTCTCCAGAGTATCGACAATATGAAATAGGACAACCAAGAAATTTTGCTAGAAACGCCAATGCGGATGTACAAAGTATGATTATTAATGTAGATCAGATTTCAACTTAGGATTTAGATCACGTCGAGCAATGTTGCGTGGTGAAAGAAGAGCATTTTCATGTGTGATTCCACTATCACATATATTTGGATTTTGTAGAAATGTCAGAAAAGCCATTTTCGGATCTAAGCATACAGTTGTACTTGTACGAAAAGCAACCGACAACGATGCATTATGGAGACTCGCTGGTGATCCTGGCAAAGTAATTCTTACAAAACTTTCATTGTGGATGCCGGTGATGACTCCATCAATAACTGAAGAAGATCGTCTACTCTCTTTTATGAATCAAGGTGGTAAATCAGCATTATCGTGGTTAACAATGACCACAGATGCTATCCAGAGTAATATTAATGGTTTATTTACGTGGCAAATAGCATCACAACAAGGTGTTTCTGCACCACGACATATATTTATTGCATTTCAAGATGCTGCACGGGTGGATGATCAAACACGTAGTATTATGATATTTGATAATCTTGGTGTTTCCGAAGTTTCCTTAAGAATAAATGGACATCAAGAACCATCCGAGGATATTTTACTGAATTTCGATCAAAATCATGTAGCACGTGTATATCATCGTCTAATGACGTTCATGGGCCGTGATCAAAATATTGATACTGGTTTACAAATATCACAATTGGATTTTACAACATTATACCCAATTTATTATTTTTCGCTCGAACATTTAGATTTAACCAGACAATCTGTAGTCGATATACATTTTCGAGCTCATGTTAATAGAGATATTGGAGCTATTGCCAATTACAGAGCAATTGCTGTCATACTCAGCGATAAATCGATGTTACTTGAAGGTGCTGGTAGACGAATGAGAGTCGTTGATGCTCCAGTAGAAAACATGTAATTAGATTATTTATAAATATTATAATGTCGTATAATAATGTTAGTGTTAGTCTGACTCCTGGTCAGATTAAAAAGACACAATCAGCATCAAAAAATAATTGCGGATTAAAAATATTGCTAAAGAAAGATCAGATGAGCGGCTCAAATAAATTATCTCTTACAGAACGTCAGCTCGGGCATTTTAATGAAGCAAAAAAATCAAATAAAGGTATAAAACTTAATCTTTCTGCGGGTGCCATTAAAGATGTCATTAAGACGGGTGGTATATTTCCACTTCTTGCTGCTATACCAGCATTAATAGCCGCTGCAGCTCCAGCTGTTGCAAAAGCAGCTGCATTAGGTGCTGTTGGAACTGCTGCTGGAATGGCATTAAAGAAAGCAACTGGACAAGGAATAAAACGAACACCAAAAAAAAGGGAAGGGGTCTAAGATTACCAGGGACCCCACACTGGTACGGAAAAGGCCTAAGATTACCAGGGACAGTTTACTAATATCTCCTATGTCCAATTTTGATTTACTAGATGCTGCTAAAAAATTAAAAATAAAAAAATTTAGAGGAGTTTTTATGCGCGATCAATTACTGAAACAACCAAATAACATTGAAACAGGTATTATTAATCTCGATGAAAATTCTGGTCCAGGCACGCATTGGGTCGCTTATGCAATTGATCCACGTGGAATTATTTATTTTGATTCATATGGACTAGCACCACCAAAAGAATTCTTAAAGTATATTAGTTGCTATCAAAGTATTCCAATATGGTATTCAACATTACCTACACAAACATTAACCGATCCACCAATATGTGGTCGAGAAGTACTTAATGTACTTGATGCTATATCAAAATCAACAAAAAACCCCCACAAAGTTGTACATGAATATACTACGACGTCATATTTAAACAGACATTAGTAAATATAATGGTGGATATTTATGGAAGATCTTCCCGTAGAGGTCATCAACAAGTTGATTTATCTAAGTATGCAACTCTTGATCAACTCAGAAATGAAATTGATGATTTATTAAATCTCGCAAGTGTGGATCAAAATGAAGTAGTTGTTTTTCAGGATAATCAAGGACGATTAAAAACGAGTAATATACAACTATCAGATGTTCTTATAAGAATTCCAGCTGCAGTCACTGATAATATAGTTATTTTTGCCGATCAAGGTAAAATACAAGATTCTGGTACATCACTCAGTAATTATATTAAGAAATCCGGCGATGTATTTACAGGAGATATTAATATGAATCAGAATAAAATCACCGACATTGGAAATCCAACCGCAGATGCAGACGCCGCAACAAAGAAATATGTCGACGATCAAGAATCTAAATATGTACTGACCAACCACGGTATAACGCGTGCATTTCTCGACATGAATAATAATGGCATTAATAATCTTAGAACACCGGAATATGATTTTGATGTTGCAACGGAAAAGTATGTTGATGATAAGGAAATTCCTATTTCAACTTCGTTAAAAACAATCGGTGATGAAATGACTACACTTAGTGCTACTTTTTATAAAAATTTAGAAACGTTCTTAAATTTTCGTAAAAACATAAACAAACTCATTAAAGATTTTTTTGGTGATTCACCAACCGTTGACATAAAACTAGCCGACATTAACACGAAACTTAATGATATTGCCAGTGGAATACCTAATATTGTTCAAAAAACTAATCTGATTAAAATTCCACACGGACAAATTAAAAATATCGTATACACAGTAGCATCAGGACAATCAACATGGACACTACAAAATAATACTATCAAATATACCGCAGAAGTTACTGGTATTTACAGGCTGTCCGTATTTAGTGATGAAAGATTTGCTATAACTAACAGATATATATTGCGTCATTCAACTGATTCTCTCTCTGGAGTTGTATCTATATTGTTAAGAAAAGATGTTGAAGAAACATTTATACTGAGAATATATGATCAAACAATAACCTTAGAGCCTTATTGGTGGCATATGGAATTTGTGGCTGAAACACCGCAATTAATCACTTAATATAATAATAATGGATCAACCTCAGTCTCGCATTGACGTTCAATGTTACAGATGC
>JAECUM010003337.1:0-123768 GCA_016617855.1 Megalonaias nervosa | reverse complement strand
ACAAATCTCACCTCTGTCAACGTATATTCGTGTCTCTGATCGACCTACGTGGGTATGTGAGAAAGCTTGCCAGTAGCTTCCCGGGTATCGGTGGTTCTTTCCAGGGTCTTCTTCCACTATATATACTGGCTGCAATGTACAGCTATCATGTGCAAAAAATACCATTAAACCCTCAGAGAACCAGACCAACCCTGGAAGCCAGATCTTACTGGTGAAAGTTACAGGCTTTGAGTAACCTTGGAGCGACAGTCTGTATTACCAATATTAGAAGAAAAAACTGCGTGCGTCATTGTTTTATCTTCATTAGCCAGAACAGCTGAGGCCTCAAAGGAAATGCTGACAGTCCACTTGTCTAATTCATATAAACATTCAGGTGTACAAAACACATGTTGACCGTGACCAGTCTTAATATTCAATACATAGACATTAATATGGAAGATTTACCACTGATTAAACATATGTATTCCTACTTCCAACTGCATTGGTCACAAAGAGCTGCATTTAGTACGCAACTTATCTAAGTGGTCATAAGCCAAACACTCATACATAACCTGTATCACCAAAGAAAATAAGTAAAATATGAAATGTAGGTCACTGTGACATTTTATGTGCACGTGTTTAATCATTCTTGCATGCACAGTTAAAAAATAAAATTTAATGATCTCCTTTTGAAAAAGCTTTTAGTACTCTTGTAGACGTATCCCCCCACCACCAAGTTTCATGCTTCTAGATATAACAATATGTATATACTTATGCAAAACTCTTATGTAGTCATCAGCTAAACGAAAATTCTTAATTTGGATAGTGAAATGTTAAAAGCAGGTTGCAACTGCCTTCTTTTGCTTGAAGGGTGTTGTACTAATAGAAATGCATACAATCATCCAGTTTGATATACAAAATTAACTGAAGTCAGTGAAGTGTGAAAGATGACCTACTTTTGTGATTTGGATGTAGTATTCATCAAGATGTATCTCCGCACCGTATCTCGTGATTCCAGGTTCAATAATATCTATACAGGGTGCACTCAACCTGAGTTGAACGCAAAATCCTTTATAACGAATGTATATTAATGTACATTTATATACAAAGTTAGCCCCCTTGGTCCTTACACAGGAAACGGTTGCCTAGGACAGAAACAAAGACTGATTGAGATGCTATGAGTCAAGATATGTACATATTCTTTTTATATAAAAAAAAAAACCACCGACACCGGGGGTAGTATATAACTCCCATATGCTTCTTAGATTTGAGTTAAAATGTTGTCGTTGCAGGGGGGGGGGGTTGTTTAACGACATTTCTCAGCACAAGAGTTAAAATGTGATAATTCAGAGTGATTTAGGAAACACTTTGTTCCGGCTCAGGCCTAATACAATCTATCGCGAATGTTTCATGCGTAAATCCTCCCGGGACTATCGGGAAGAAAATCTATTTTGCAGCAGGTGAAGCGTTGAAAAAAAAAAAAAATGAGCCTCAATGATCCATTGGTTCGCGGTCAGAAGGGTGCGTTTTAGTATCCTACCATCGGATCAGCCCGGGTTGTCTGCCTTAGTTCATTTCCGAGCTTTGTTTAGTCACAATATAATTTTCATGCGTTGATGTGCTTTAGAACATCAATCCAGAAACCCAGCTTGAAAACAGACATGATTATTGTTTATGCGAATGCAACAAACGGGATCTGTTATAATCCTAGCTATGAGTCAAGGAACATAAACGTAATAGTTATACACAGCGTAGCGGGGATTTGTTTTTCAGACACCATAAGCATCGAGCTGTATATCTACCACATACTTCGCATACCATAAGTACTACTATTATCGACAGCACCATTACTACTACCACCACTATTAACAGTGTGTCAGTAATTTGGCATTTAGGCATGCTATGGATAGGGGTTTTGCGAACACATGAGTTTATAAATGTTCTTGCTTGAAAATAAGTTAAGCAATTTTTTTGTGTTATTCATTCCGTAAATTAATTCAGATTCTTAACACCAGTGATTTTAGTTCCTTTAGACTGGTAGACCACCTGATCAAGTGATGTAAGAAACCAGTCACGTAATGAAAAATAGAGATATCCTCCACCGTTGTGCAGGAATGTCATGTGCAGGAATGACACACCTTTGCTTATCTTTTAAACTTTTGTTAAATCAGAACATCAATACAGCTGCATTACAAAGGCTGATAATGAATTTGTGACAATACGACAAGAAAATTGAAGGGGACACAAAAGGCAACGTGGACAATAAGTGTTTAGAGAAGAGGGTTTATTATACGATATTTGTATTGTCAAGTTTGTAATGTACATATGGTTCCAGCCCACGCTGTCTCTGATACGATGACAGTAACAATTTGCAAAATTCCAATGCATTTGTCCACGAAATAAATAAACAAACATTTGTAGTGACACTAATGGGTGCAAGAGGTGTTCATTTTATTTTTTTTATATAGATTAGATTCTTTTGAAGAAAGATCTTGCCAATCGTGGACGACGGATCTCTAACCCTGTTAGATGCTTGATGTAAACTTTTGATCAAAAATGCAAATAAAAGATACATTAATGGAAAAGCAGGTAAAAGAACATGTTCAGCAAAAGAAATAATTTGTCCACCAACTAACCAACGTATCATCACCCCCTCCCCCAATAATTCAAAGAATTTTACTGGGGTGGGGGTTTGGCGTGGGGGACAAAAGAAATAGTTACCAATATATTACTCCCTTTTCCATTTTGTCAAAAAACAATGATTACCTCAGACTAGGACGTTGGTCTAGAGTTCCTTTCTCCATTACTGGTAACACAACTTTCACTAAATTTTCTATTGTTGGGTCAACTGTCGACATTGTCATTGCAGCCGCTGTAGCAATATCAGAAATTGTTACAGGCATTTCTTTGAATAACAGTATTAGTCTTTGACAGACAAAAAGTTTATTTTCTCGTTGTTGTTGTTTGAGGTTTAACAGTATTTTCAGCACACAATAGGCCATACATGGCGACCAGTATAACTGTTGGAGGAAGAACCCGGTAAAATCCTAAAAAGAACTACCGACCTATGAGAAACTACTGGCTAATTTTCTCACATACCCATCTTGGCTGAGCCTGAGACTCAAACCCTCGTGGACAGAAGTGAGATGTAAATGAAAACACTTTAGACCACTCTGCCACCCTGGGCCCTATCATTTTTTTTGTATCATTTCTTTAATTCTTTCCATGTTTAATTAGTCAATAAGTTCAAATCTTAAATATTTACAATTTATTCTGACCTCAACATTTCAGAGTTCATGTTTGTAAAATAGTTTTGTGAACATTTTTTTATATAATGTTTTCTTCTAGTCATTGTATCTATTCTTCGTGATGTTACATTACTATTTAAAAGCTATTTAAAGTACACTGGCTAAACTCTCATCTTTTGATTCATTATAGACAGTAGATCTCCTGAGTTTTCTCCGGGAAATAGGTGCTAAGATTGTAATGCTCATTAAACCAACTGTACAGCCAGATCTGTCTTTGAATATTATTTAAATTTCATCTTTGTCATCTCTGTCCACACCTCGTTCATATGTTTTCACGACGTCCAAGCCTGCTTTATAACCAGAACTTACTGATAATGTCTCAGATCGATTTACTGTGTCATAGCCTGCTATCCATTATCAAAATGTCCTATACTTTGCCTTGCAAAGTCATTAGTAAGATTTTACAGCATCATCAACTTGAATTCCATCACGTTTTGGTTTTGTGTCGTCACCATGAACATGATTTTCACATTCCTTCTCTTCAAAATCTTCACCACCCTCAGCAATTTGTATGTCCACAAGGACAAAATCAAGGGTGTTGTTTTCAGACTTTGTATGATGATTTATCAATTTTGTTTTCGTTATTTAAATAGCGAATAATTGAACATGTCACAACTTAAAACAGGAATTGACATGTATTCAAGCCAAAATATAGAATTAACACACTTTCTCTAGAGCTGGAATAGTACAACAAGAAAGTCAACAAAGCTAATTCAAATAAAACGTGCAAAAAGATGATCACTGACTTACTACAGCTGGAATAAATAGACACGAAACAAGCAAAGAAAATAAGTGTTAAATCAGTGTTCCAAATCATTGTCACAGCTCAACGCTTGAATGCTGGACAACAAGAGTCTACAAAAGTACAAGATGCTGAAACCAACTACGTGAAGGGAAAGAAACAAATTAAAGCAATACAATATATTTTTGAAGTGGTGGTAAAGATGTTTGGGAATGGTTGTCCGTTTGGTCCTAAGTCAAAGTTGTTTTTTTTCAAAAATCCTTAAATATCCAGCTGTAAACTTATTGGATTTAAGAATAAACAATCAATAAAATTACAACAACAAATTACACATATTTCAAAATCTTATAGGCCTATCCCAGATGCATTTTATGGGAAATTTAAGTGTGTGTGTGTGTGTGTGTGTGTGTGTGTGTGTGTGTGTGTGTGTGTGTCGTTAGATAACAAGTTAGGTGTAAATAATAGCAGGTAGTCAGGCGCAAACTCCATTAATTCTCTTTGCCGTACAGCAAGTAAGTTTGCTTTCACAGCCGCATACTGTATGCGCTGAAAGAAACGGTTTCAGATGTTATGATCGAAAAGGATAATTGAAAAAAAAACTGCAAAACTAACCAATCCATTTTCAGTTAGTCACTTCATTATTGAGTGACTAACAGCACACACACTTTACCTGAAAACAATTGTGAACATACACCGTAATAATTTTATAGATAATAAAAGAATTAAGTGTCTACTGATGCAGAAAGCTTTATCAATACAATTCTCCATGCAACTTTCTGTTCTTCTCTGTTAACTACAGAATGCTTCTGAAAAAGTTCTTGAGGATTGCTATAGGTCAACATCAGCAATTGATATTGAGGAATATGCCAAGCTAACAATGCCAGTTTATTTTAGCCTGTTCACAACCAACTATCTGACAGCATATGGACTTTTACCTGAAATAAATGTTACTCATAAAATGCGTAGCTGTTATTGCTGGATAAGTGAGTGAAAGTAAATCAAGAGGAACACAAATGAATCATACACATAATGCACTGCAACTACAAAAAAAAAATGAAGATGTTAAAAATGTTTTGGTCATGAATATTCAATAATGTAAGGGTGTAAGAAAGAAATACGAAATAGTAGACAGAGACATGAATCAGGTGGAAACAGTTTCAGGTGTTTCTGGATCTGGGTTGTGTTTAGCTGAAATAGTTATAAGCAAAGTTGTTCTTTTATGTATTACAGATGTTATTACAAAACTTGGTAGGTACTTCTGCAAAAGACATTATGGAAACGTTGATGTACAACAAAGTTTTAACACTTCATGAAACACTAGCATTATGTTATTGTCAGGCTGATCAGCGCAAGCAATCAGTGAAAATACAATGAACCAAGAGGAGTTACCTTTGATCGTCAACAAGTGAAACAGATACAAATACTGAAAGACACAATCAAGAAGAAATAGAACGTAGAAAAACAAGACATTAAGGGAAGAAAAAACTTGAAAAAGAAAGCGATACAACTTGAAAAGAACAAACATGAAGCTCTGGCTAGTTTAGGTTTTGGTTGCATTTAATTGTGCTATGTAGATGCATCGATATTTTACAATAGACTCACTCTTTGAGAAGGAAATCAGTTTTACATATCCAGTTGATAACAGACATGGCATCTTATGCATTTCATTAAAGAGAATAGATTGTTGTTGGGTATTGCAAGATTTCCGATAAACAAAATCTTGCAAACAATTAATATATATTCCTGCATCAATGACAACAATCAACCATGTCTTAATTATCGATGGCTAATACAACTTCGAACTGTGTGTGAAAAAGGCCAAGACAATATAACTGCAATAGGTGCTAATAAGAAAGTATTCATAATGAATATTTGTAACATAACTTAAAATTCAAATAACTCTGAAAAACAAATATACATCGTACATAACCAATTATAATTCAGACTTTTTAGGATTCATACGCCATGGATCTATACACGCAACTACTGATTCTAATACAGTCTGCTTGGTTTTTGAAAGCACAATCATTTGCAGACACTTATCTCAATAAAATCAAAAACGCAGAAATTAATCTAATAGATACTATTCTTGTTTATTTGAATCTTTGTCTATTAAAATTGTGTTTCACGATAACTTTCTTTCATTAAATGCTAATGACGATTAAAAGCACTTACAGCGGGGTACAATTAACAGCTTGAATATCAGCATCAGTAAGAAAAATAGAAAGTGCTCGAATTTCACTAGATGCGTGTAACATGTTTTCCATGTCAAGTAAACAGTTGTGCGTACATTTGTTTGGAATACCTTGACTTATCTTTAGATAAATGGGACATTTACCTTCGTATTTTTGACCATACGCTTCTATTTGATATTGAGACAAACATTGATCAATCAACTGCTTCACTAAACCAAAACACATAGCAGTGACTTAAACCTCATTAGTAACCGTGGCAATATCCAACGTTCCTCTTACTCGTTAAACATTGAAAAAGAAATCACCATGTGGTGAGATCTTTACTGTGGAAAAGAATAGTATCTAGTAGATGACAATCTTTAATAATTGCATTGAAATATAGATCATCTAAACAGACAGGATATCAAAGTAAGACTGGCAGCAGCATTAAAGTGTTTTGTTCATAAATACAAATGACACCTGACAACTTGAATGAAAGATGACGATGATTTTATTAATTTATATCCACGTTCTGGCTTAGTCCAATAATTTCAATTGATAAAACAGTTAATATAAGATATTGTCTATTTTTTCATGAATAAAAGGTACACAGAAATTAGTAATGTAAATGTTACCAACATTTACATTGAAAATCGTGGCATCTGGCTTGATTTGAGAAGTACACGAGTCTTTCAGATGACTCCGCAACGTGTTTTTCTTTTTTTTTTTAGCCAACGTAAAAGGTATCAACTTTCAAATCATTAGAGAGGAAATAAGATGCTCACAAAACGAATATTCATTTTGCTTCAGTTGTTCAGGTTAACATTCAAAACAAACAATTGCAATAAATATGTTTTAAATAAATAATTTAGTTTTACTTACAAAACTATATCCTTAAGTGATCTGCAAAGTCTTTACTTGCGTGATCTCCATAGCATGATAATTTGTGGAGTAACTAACTGTAGTAAACAATGTTTGCTCTATATATTATAGAGACTGAAGACAAGCACCTTTTCTGTTACATCGTCAGCATCTGGTCAAGTTTTCTGTGTGTATTATGTTTACCATTTATATTAACGATTTGATTTCATACCTTTAGCTTAAATGTAATCGAGGTGTATTTATCTCAGAATATATTGATATGTTTACAATACTTTGCGCTGGTGATGTTGCTAACTCTGTTGATATAGTAGGGTTCGTACAACAACAAATAAATGTAATTTAACTTTTCTGTGATTAAACTGGAATGATAGTCATTCTCGATAAAACTAAAATCATTGTTTTCCGAAATGGGGGATATCTCAAGGAAAAGGATGTTTAGTTTTTCAAAAAAGATGTGTTGAATTTGTGCCTTCCTACAAATACATGGCGTTATATATCATTCCAAAATTGGTTTGTACCAAAGCAGCGCAGGCAAAGAAATCCACTAAAAGTATTTTGAATTATCATAAACGATTTGGATCTTTTAGTGACAAGGATGTTTATAAAAATTTTGATTCTGTCATAGAACCAATTGCTTGCTATGGGTCAGAAAATTTTGGGATATGAATTTAGCATTGATATTGAAATTGAGTAATGCAATTTTTGCAAACAGTTTTTAGATGTTCCTAAAAGTATGAATCATGAGATTATGTTAATAGACTGCAGATAATATCCGCTTTGATTCATATGTTTACGATGTATTTAAATACTGACTGAAGGTTGTAAGAATGCTTTCAACTCGCAGCCGATACCAAATAAGCTTCATGTTGAAAAGATTAAATGAAGCCATCCTTTTCTCCAGGGCTACCAAAGTTAAAGACGTATTATTTCGCTTCGGTTTGGGGTATCTCTGTCTAAATCAAAATGTTGGAGACGAAAAACAATTTTTCTCGCTATTTTTTCAAAGAATTGAGAATTCGGATGTCGGAAACTAGCAAAGCGATATTAAGAATTCACTTCAATGTTTGTATTATAGTGTAATGGTGCAAATTTTTTAGATAATTTCAAACTAAATTCTGTCGTGGTCAGCGTGAAATGTAGACATTAAGTTTTATGTACGGGCAAGACTCTCAATATATTTCTGCCTGTGGAGGATGGGATATGCTTTGTTTGGAGCCTGGCGTGATGTTTAGTCCGTTCGATAATGGTCAGACATATGGACGAGGCCAATGTTAATGTGAGGTCCAATAGCAAACAATGACAAGCCAGAGAAAAATTGTTGGGAAATCTATGGCCATTTGAAACATATGTCATAAAATGATATTTTTCAGGGTTGTTATTAATAAAGGCGAAACAGAGGATTATTCTGACTTCGATGGGAGTGTTAAACATTTGGCAGTTAGAGAAAGTAATACTGATTGGCTAAGGTAAACGAAGGGTGTGTTCCCCAGAAGAAATTTCATGGTTTAAGTATCATACATCGAAGTTTTAGGCATTCCAAATTCCAAGAAAGTTTGAGGGACTCCGAAAAAAAATTAATACGTTGTTTCACTCTTTAAATAAATTGTCCAAGGGAAAGAGGGTCTGGAAATTTGAGAGACCCAGAACCAGAAAAGGGACAACGTGAATTCTCTAATGATAAGTGTGCGAGGGCTCGGGAAGGCACAAAGGTATTGTCCCAATCACATACAATATGCATTGATGTATATTTCTAATTATTTGTTGAATTTATTTGTTTTAAATTCAACGAAAATTTATACTTCAATTTTCTTCGAGTTCAAAAAATAATCGTACATGCATCTGTCTTAAATGTAACAGAAATCATGTAGTGTAGGAATTTCATACATTACTTTGATACACATTTTGAGAATTTGTCTTGAATGTTACAGGAATCATGTATCCTGAAGCAGGGTGTGATGGTTTATCTAAGAGGTCTAATTACATCATGCTTCCATTTACGAATGCAAGTAGCCACTAGAAAACTGCTATTAAATTCACATTAATAGATTGTTTGTGTATCAGTATCAAGTTGCAACGTAACAAGAGTGGGAGTATTGTCTTAGGTCGAGTACAATATTTGTGTGTGTGTGTGTGTGTGTGTGCGTGTGTGTGATTTAGATTTTTAACGCAGCTTTAACAATTTTTCAGTCATATCGCTACAATGTCTGCAGTGTGACAGTTTATAGTGATGTCTAGCACTGGGGCATCATGCCGCAGACATGTGACATGATGTCCCACCCAGTCACATTATCCTGACACCAGCTCGACCAGTCCTAACATTAACCTCTTAATGCTGAGCGCCAAGCGAGCCGCCTGTTAGTACCATTGTTTAAAGTCTTTGTTATGACTCGGCCGGGGTTCGAACCCGCGACCCCCGGCATCCGAGGTGGACGCTCTAACCACTAGGCCACTGTAGCGGTCAGTACAATATTTTATTTGATGGGAAAAAATAGCTCCATACATGTACTGCACAGTGGTATACAGCGCAGTCTGCAACAAAAATGGTTGATGGCCCAAAGATGCTAGAGGAAGAGAGAGAGAGAGAGAGAGAGAGAGAGAGAGAGAGAGAGAAATTAAATATGGCAATGCCAACCTATCACCAACAGTGATTTGGAAAAGACCGGAAGGAACCATGTGATGATTTCAATTTGAGTTCGATCAGTCACTCGAATACATGATGAAATTTGTTTTCTCGGTGAAACAGAATGGCTTCTTGAATTTGGCATAATTTTTTTTAAACTATTTCTAAGAGAAAGTGAATCATTCAAATGTCATGTTCAATTCCATTTTGTTTTAGTAATTAGATAAATTGTTATATTTTAAATAAGGGGGTTCATGTTGTTCTGTTCTACATCCCTGCTCAGATCTGTAATTCTATCCATTAATTTCATATTTTATTTTATTGGTTACTCGGTCCAGGAAATAACACCTGTGGTCGATCATCTTGTAGATAATGAAACCAAAGCAAGGAGTGGAGATCACACGTCATCCCACCACTAACATAAAGTACGTATAAAACTGAATTAGATCAGGAAAATGTCTATCATGTGGATTATCATACTTATTTACAAAGTTGTTTGTTAAATTCAGGAGCTCAGCATACATGCTGAAAATAGACTCAGGTAGGCAAAGTATGATTGAGAGCAATTATTGGCACTGTGACATATTTATTTGGTACAAGATGAATTTCATTTCATTTGTGTTTGTCCAATTTATGATCATCTAAGAAAGAAATACTTTATGAAGATTGTTATCTTTTTCAGTGTGTAGAAAAATAAATATCCCTCATTAATCATAATATATTAATTATAAGAAATCTTTCTGACTAAACCAATTTCGCCTTTCATCTGAGATAATCTTTGATAACTAATATGAATGGTGATGATGCACTTACTGGTAATAACACCTTTACAATATCATAAATTGATTATTTATCAGAAAGAGCATATGTATACGTATTTTGTACACTATGGCGCACACTCTGTTTACTTGTATCTTGTAATATGGACCAGTGGCCTAACTTACTAAATACAGATTCTTCTTCATCTGTTCAATTGTTCCGGGCAACAAGACTGAAAATACAAAGTGGTTTCTAAATGATTAAATGGTGATACTGATAGATCCTGATGATAAACTGGATACATATTAAGAGTTCCGTTTTGCTATGTACCAAGGAAACCATAATTTTTGTCTAATTGATAATTGTGAGAATCTTGATGATGCAAAAAGTAAAGAAACTACCTAACTAGAAATGTCATTCTATCCGTTAGCAGCAATTTAGCTTTATGGTTAGCAATTGTGTTGAGTTTCTTCGGTTTAAGTCCCATAATGGTTATTTTATTATGTCATTGCTTATTTTATATTTCTCTGTGTGTGTTGTGCGTCTGTTCTTTCTTAGCTTTGATTATAACTTTGAGCATCCTCGCTTCCTGATATAATGGTCTATAGTTATGGCCTCTGTACAAAAATAATGAATCAATCATATAACTTATTTAAATTTGTAACTGCATGCCTCTCTATAATGCACATATTTTCCATTTTAAAAAAATGTATATCTCATGAATAAACTGTTGACTTCTTTTAATCTGTTGTTACTGTTTGCATTGTAAAATTTCTAATATGTATTGTTCCATTGTAAATATGCACTATGTTCATATCTGCCGAAACATAAAGCATTTATGTCATTTTAGTATAATAGCTATCCATAGTTAGTTCCCTTACCAACAATAACTACAATATTTGAATCATGAATCTTGTACCTCATCCTTTGAATCATTGTTTTATAAAGGTGTCTTTTCAAAGAATAGTCTATGAAATGGTCATGGTCACGAACTTTGTCTTAAAATATTTGTTCTGACAGATATGGCACAAATTTTTTGAGTTAAAATGTACTTTTATTCTTCTTATGCAAATACCATTGGTTTTCAGTCTTATTGTATTCGTATGCTAGTTTTGTAATCATGCTTGACCAGTTGCACATCACCTAAATGAATTCAGTATATCTGCAGCTAATTGTCCTGTAAAATAAGTTGAGGCAATGTAGTAAACGCTCGATGGAATAAGTTTATATACTTGCGTTGTCCGAGATATATTTGACTGCTGCATAGCCCTAAAGTCTGAGGTATGGTGATGCTTTTCCAAATCTCAGTAAATAAGGTACAGAACTTTTCATTGAGGTTGATAGTTTTACAAGTTATCTTAGGCATGGTATCTATCAAATTATGTACTCTATGTTCTGACAGCTCATCTTGAGTAATTTCAAGAGACTGTAAACATCGAGTGAAAAGGATTGGTCACTATTAAAGTCATTTTCTCCTTGCGTGATAGCTCTAATTTGTAAACAACTTTTTTTAATTGAATCTTATAGTAAGATTCGTTAAGTTCTTTCTAGCGTACGTATAAAATAGCATATTTTTTTATTGCGCTGTTCAACTTAGTCATCACCTGGCCCGTCACGTGTGCCACCGTGTGATCTAAAATCGCGGCTTAAAACAGCCATTTGTTAGTAGATCTATCCAGTCGTATTTTAAACCTTGAGGGCTCTAGAGGTTTTTATTGTTGTTGCCACTTGAGTTGATTTTCGTATTTAAAATATTTTATTCACCCTGGGAAATATTCTACTTCAACGAAATACTTGGACAAAGATATTCAGTGAAAATTTATTCTGGAATTCTAAACAGAACAGTATAAATTGTGTTTCAACGAGGATTTGTTGCCATGAGTACAACGACCTCATCTGACGTCATCGTCTTCCATATTGGAACTTCATCGAGATTCGAAAGTGGATTCTATTAGAACTGTTTAGTGATAGGACTTATATTTCTCAATTCTAGGATTAATTTTTGGACTGTTTTCACAAACCGTAAGCATTATTACATATTTTTTATCTTCTTCTCTAGGGAAATAAATTATTTTGTTAAAATTTACAAACCTTGTTGACTTCATTCTTTTCTTTTGTTACATTTGTACGAGCCTACACGTAACAGAAGAAAATTGGGTTTTCTCGTCCTTGGATATTTGAATTTTGACAAAATATTTCAGAAAATTATTTTTTGAAATTTTAATTCCCCTAGTTTTTTAAAATCCCAAGTATTATTTTACATTTTGTTTGAAATCTTTATTGAAAACAACAGGCTTTCATTCACAATGTCATTAAAAGTGGAGACCTTTCTCTCTAGTCCGGATAGTATGAAAAAAGATGAGTTGCTTGAACTTGCCGGAAAATACAATCTTTCTCAGACAAAAGCTTCCTTAACGAAGCAAAAAATTAAAAATATTTTGATTCAACATTTGGTAGAGAAGAATGTTCTTGATAAAAGTGTTTTGGCTTCGGTCAGTAAGTCGGTATCAGACTCTGACATAAAAGTAATGGAATTAAAAATGAAATACAAGATGGAATTGGAGTTAAGGAAGCTCGAGCTTCAGAAAGAGGAAAAGCAAATGCAATTACAAAAAGAAAAAAAATAAAATTACAATTTTAAAAAGAGGGAGAGAGAGAGACAAGACAGGGAGAGAGATAAATAGTTACAATTTGAAAAAGAGAAGGATGAAAGGGAATTTCAAATTAAAATGAAAGAAATTAGCTGGCAATTGAAAAGCACATTACCCTTTTCACATACAAATTCAAGTTTTGACATTATAAGAAATATCAGGTTAGTGACCCGTTTTAGAGAAAAAGAAGTAGATAAATATTTTCCTCGTTTTGAAAAAGTTGCGGAAAATTTGAAATGGCCAAGGGAGCATTGGACTCAATTACTTCAATGTGTACTAATTGGTAAAGCTAGTGATATTTACCATTCAATGTCGGTACAGCAAAGATCTGACTAATATTTGGTTAAGGAATGCATTTTAAAGGGTTATGCGTTAGTCCCTGTGGCTTATCGGCAAAAATTCAGAAACTACAAAAAATAAGCTGGACAGTCATGTCGAATTTGCAAGAGAAAAAGAGCAGTTATTTGAGACATGGTGCTTAGCCCAGAAAGTTGAACATGACTATGAATGTCTCAAACAACCTGTATTACTTGAAGAGTTTAAAACTGTATCCATTATGATATTAAAACTCATCTTGAAGAGCATAAGATCGAAACCTTGGAAAGCGCTGCTCTAGCTCCTGATGAGTATTCTTTAACTCATAAAGTTCATGTTGTAAGCAAATCTTTCACTCAGCAGTCTACTGGTAGAAAGGTATTTCAGCCTAATACGACTCCTTCTAAAACTCATCTGGCACAACTTCTAAAAATCAAGCTTCTGATAAACTTGATTCAAAATCCTTGTAACTTGATTCAAAATCCTTGTCTATTCCTACGTGTACCTATTGCAAGAAAAAAGGACACGTCATTTCTGATTGCTTCAAATTAAAATATAGGCATCAGAATCAAGACAGACCTATCCCAAATGCTCTTATTTCTAAGAGGTCAAGGTCACGGTTATGTATTGAAAGCAATACATTTGTTGGGTCTAATACACCCCAGTCTGATTTTATTATGGAGAATTATGAACCATTCATTTCAAAATGTTCTATATCACTCTTGGGTGATTTGGCCAATCCTATCCCTATTAAAATTTTAAGGGATACAGGAGCTTCTCAGAGACTTTTATTGTCAGGTACTTTGCCTTATTCTGAGAAGTCCTGTTCTAATGAGAGTGTTTTCATTCAGGGAGTAGAGTGCGGCTTTGTTAATGTTCCTCTCTATTCTGTAAATTTGTCATCAGACTTAGTTTCAGGACCTGTGACAGTCGGTATAGTCTCTACTTTACCCGTTGAGGGCATTCATTTGTTACTACGCATCGACCTAGCTGGTAATAAGGTTGTGGTTAATCCATTTGTAACTGACAAGCCTTCTTTGGATCAGAAACTTGATCCTATTGAAAAAGAATACCCTGATTTATACCCAGCTTGTGCAGTTACCAGAGCTATGGCAAAGAAAGCTCTTGAGAATGATTTTGATAAGGAATATATTCCTTTAGATGACACATGTATTGGTCAGGCTTTTGATGAGGTCACTTTCACTCCTAATTTGGATCAGTCAAAAGGTATTGATCACAGTGATCCTCTTTTAAATACTGATTCTCTTCTATCTAATCAGGGTGACAAAAGACAATCACGTGTCGTCGAACAGGAAAAAGATCCTGAGATCTCCTTTTTGTTTCAGAGGGCCATTAATAAAACTGAAGCCACTCATGTACCTGTCTGTTATTTCATTAAAATGGAATTCTTACGAGAAAATGGAGACCTCCCGAGCTACCTGCTAGTGACGAGTGATCTGGAAACTATCAAATTATAGTTCCAAAATCGTACAGACAGGAAATACTTAGTTTGGCCCATGAAACTCCTCTGGCTGGTCATTTAGGGTTAAATAAAACTTATCACAAGATCTTGACTCACTTTTATTGGCCAAAAATCAAAAGTGATGTTTGTAAGTTTTGTGGATCTTGTCATACTTGTCAAATGGTAGGAAAACCCATCAGAAGATACCTAAGGCTCATCTGCTACCTATTCTTGCATTTGACGAACCATTTAGCAGAATTATGGTAGATTGTGTTTGTCCTTTACCTAAGAGCAAGTCAGGCAACCAATATTTGTTGACCATTATGTGTGCGTCAACAAGATCCCCAGAGGCAATTCCTTTGAGGAATATTAAAACCAAAACCATAGTAAAAGATTTGATAAAGTTTTTCAATTAATTTGGCCTTTCCAAATTTGTCCAATCTGGTCAAAGGTCAAATTTTATGTCTGGAATTTTCCAGCTTGTTATGCTTGAATTTGGCACTCAGCAATTCAAGTCAAAAGTGAAATTTTGGTTTCACAGAACTTTACTTGAGAGAAGTTTTGAGTCTTGTAATAGAGTCCATTCTCTCTTGCCCATTCTTCAAATTTTTCTTCAAATTAGATGTTACGGCCCTTACAAAGTAAAGAAGAAAATGAATAAGTTAAATTATGATAATAGTACTATGATCTAAATGAATTAATGGAGTAGTAGTATATTGAAAGAGATAACCAGGTCAATCATGCAATTAATTCAGTTGTACCTGTCCCACCAACTGAGGATTTAAGTGAAGAAATTCAATCCGACACTGTTGATCTTGGAAGAACAAATCCTCGGAATTCGGAAATTATATGAAAAATCTGGACCTGAAACTTTGACATTTGCAAGAACAAGAAAGGAATGAACTTAAGCAGTTATTATTCGAATATGAGCACTTGTTTCCAGGTATTCCTACAAGGACAAACAAAATTTGTCATGACGTTGAAATTGTAGATTCAAAACCTGTGAAACAATACCCATACAGGATGAACACTCTCAAACAGGAATACTTGAAAAAGGAAATTCAGTATTTGCTGGAGAACGATTTCATAGAGCCCAGTAGAAGTGACTGGAGTTCACCATGTATACTTGTTCCGAAAACAGATAAAACTTTCTGTATGTGCACTGATTATAGGAAGGTGAACAGTGTGATAAAAACAGATTCATTTCCATTACCAATAATCGATGACTGGATTGATAAATTGGAAATGCCAAGTACGTCACCAAATTTGACCTTCTGAAAGGATTTTTGGTAAATTCCACTAACGGATAGGGTAAAGGAAATTTCGGCATTTGTGACTCCAGATGGACTCTATCAATATAAAGTAAGGCCGTTCGGGATGAAGGGTTCCCCAAGTACTTTTCAACGCTTGATGAATATGATTACCTCTGGTCTAGATAATTGTGATGCTTACATCGATGATGTCATCATATACAACGACACCTGGAAAGAACATCTAGCCACGATTCGAGAATTCTTTGACAGACTCACTAATGCAAATTTGACAATCAATTTATCTAAAAGTGAATTCTGCCGTGCTTGTTTAACTTTTTTAGGACATATTGTGGGACATGGTCATGTTAAACCTATAGATGCTAAGGTCATGTCTATCTCTGATTTTCCTGTGCCTGTCAGTAAAAAGCAACTGATGCGATTTTTTGGGTATGGCCGGATACTATCGAAAGTTTTGTTCCTTGTTTCATAATATTGCTGAACCCCTCACAAACTTGTTAAGTAAGAAAAACAAGTTTCTTTAGACTGAAAAATGTCAGGAGGCTTTTGATAGGTTAAAAGCCATACTCAAAAGTGCGCCGGTTCTCACAGCTCCAAATTTCAATCAATCTTTTAAATTATCTGTTGATGCAAGTAATGTTGGGGTTTGAGCAGTATTGATTCAAGAAGATAGAAATGGTGTTGATCACTCAGTGTGCTATTTCTCTAAGAAATTAAATAAGCACCAAAGAAATTACTCAACAATCCAGAAGGAATGTTTGGCTTTAATACTGGCATTACAGCATTTTGAAGTTTACATTAGCTCAGCTCCTTCTCCGGTTGTTGTGTATAGTGATCACAACCCCCTTACTTTCATCGACAAGATGAAAAATAAAAATCAAAGATTATTAAGGTGGAGTTTGTTTTTGCAAGAATATAATCTTAACATCAGGCACATCAAAGGAAAAGACAATTTGATTGCAGATGCACTTTCCCGTGTATATAACTATTATTTCATGTACACTTTGTATAATTCATAAGAGTTTTCTTATCTAATTTTGTTTTATCTCGTGTATAATTTACATACGGTAAAAAGAAAGCTTTATTATATAAATCTTCCTTTTTCTTTATGGCGGAAGTGTTATGAATATGTAATTAAATTACTTTTGTGTTAGTTTTAAATTCTTTTTTATTTTTAATTTTGTTTCATTACATTTTATTGCAATGATAATTTTCATTGGATTTAAGTCTCTGATGGGAAAATTGGCTTGACCCGATTAGATTTTAAGTTACTTCAGCAATATTTTTAGCTCACTTTGGTTGATAGATTTTGTAAACATCGAGTGAAAACGATTGCTCATTATCAAGGTCAAGTTCTGCTTGCGTGATAGCTCTAATTTTAAACAACTTTTTTTAATTGAATCTTATAGTAAGATTCGTTAAGTTCTTTCTAGCGCACGTGTAAAATAGCATATTTTTTTATTGCGCTGTTCAATTTAGTCATCACGTGGCCCCTTAAGTAAGCCACCATGTGATCTAAAATCGCGGCTTAAAACAGCCATTTGTTAGTAGATCTATCCAGTCGTATTTTAAACCTTGAGGGCTCTAGAGGTTTTTATTGTTGCCATTTTAGTTGATTTTCGTATTTAAAATATTTTATTCACCCTGGGAAATATTCTACTTCAACGAAATACTTGGACAAAGATATTCAGTGAAAATTTATTCTGGAATTCTAAACAGAACATTACAAATTGTGTTTCAACGAGGAATTGTTGACCTCATCGTCTTCCATATTGGAACTTCATAGAGATTCGAACCTGGATTCAATTAGAACTGTTTAGTGATAGGACTTACATTTTTCAAATTCTAGGATTAATTTTTGGACTGTTTTCACAAACCGTAAGTCCTATTTCATATTTTTTTTAATCTTGTTTTCTAGGGAAATAAAATATTTTGTTAAAATTTGCAAAGCTTGTTGTCTTCACTCTTTCTTTTTGTTACATTTGTACGAGCCTACACGTAACAGTATGTGTGTGTATATATATATATATATATATATATATATATATATATATATACTTTCTTATATATATATGTATAGTTATATATATATATATATATATATATATATATATATATAACTGAATTTTGATCTGAGAAATTAATGGAAGGTAGCAAGCTAGTACATCCTTAATATGTAACGTTTAGGTAGGGCCACACAAAAAATATGTTTCCGGTCGGCCGACCGTCTCTATTTCTCATTGCCGACGTTAGCGCTTCCCAAACCCTCCATGTGTAAAAAAAAATTCCAAAACCATCACATTAGAGAGACTGAGAGACAGAAAGACAGACAGAGAGAGTCAGAGAATAAAACAACTACAATAAGTGTGAAATATAGAAACTAATTGGCATAAAACAATCTTATTTTTTTAATTCCTACATTTTCGCAAATGAAACTGTAAGATTTCCCATCTTTTAATTGTTTGGTTTCATCGGCATTTTCAACACGTTTTTTTCTATGTAACAGCTCTTTAAAGTCCTTTCCCAAGCACTCACCAAGACAGACTTCGGAGGCTGGCCTGGCTTGGTATAGAATCCGTGTTTGGAATTTCTAGCCCGCCGTTCTATTAAGAGATCTATCATGCCTGCCAGACTGAGAAGAAGATGATTTGCAATTTTGTTTGGAGCACTCTATGTTTTGATCCAATGATTGAACAGTAACGGATTGTATATTATAAAGTCTAAATTAATATTTCTTAACTTTAGTTTGATTTGCATTTATATATATTTAATTTGTACTCGTATCTCCACACCAAATACTCTGTTCGGCAGTAAATAAAAATCTAAATCTGGTGGGCATATTTGCAGGCTGCCAAAATATGTTCTTAGAAAAAAGTCTTTTGTCTTGATTGAAAAGGAGATTCTGGCCATTATGCACGAACCGCACTCGCAAATGCATAAACAAGGACGATGACATAATATCCGCCTTTTCTTCCATAAGTGCAAGAATAATGAAACTAACGTTCGTTTAAATATATTGCGCCTAAAACCAATAGTGATTGGTGGATGTAGAAAGAAAGATCCGCCTTCCTTTAAATACCTGTTTAATCTATTCAAAGTTAGTTTTGAATAAAATGAATATATCGTAATATATGTGTTGTACTATTAAGCTATATACAGATAATATTTTTCAATTCGTTAATGCTGGATAAAATTCATTATGTTGTAGAAAACAACATGATATTTAGCGAGGGCGAAGAGTGGAGTTAAATCTATCAGCATTTGTAAATTATTGTACTACAAACCAGCACTTTGTAACAAAAAGCGGGGATTCCATCGTCCTGCCCGTCTGTATGTCCGTCAGTCTGGTTATAAAATAGTCTATCTCTTCCTCCACCATTAAACAAACAAACCTGAAGCAATGGGATATAATTTGCTGTTGAGTTGGGGTGAGGGTAGAAAAGCAAACTGGTCTTCCAATTTTAATAAGACTTCTGAGGGTGGGGTTGATGTTTTGACAACATTTTACAATGTCTTAAGCATAATAAGTGGAGTAAGCATGTATTATGTCTATGTGTAACGTACTTTATAATTACACCATCGGGGCATGATATAAGGGCTGTTGTAATGGTAACCTTGACTCGCCACTTGCAAACTTACGAAATCCAAATCCTATAACCATAATTAAATTTAATTGACATAAAAACACACAAAAAATCAGACATTCGTATAATACAGATCTTTAATAATGCCCTAAAGGAAGTGGGTTCTCTTCAAAATCGTAATTTACAAACTGTTTAACATCCCAAGTCTATAAACATTAATATATTTAATAGGCATGAAGATGAATTCACGTATGCATCAAAGACAGGTACTGGATCACGCCCTTGAGGTAGAGGCAAGCCCCTAAGTCAAAACTTGGGAATATATGTCTCCAACCTATAACCATGCGTATGTTTACTGGGCATGAGGAGATACAATCCCAGGTGTATCTAATACAGGCTCTTGAGGTTTTAAACAGTTAAGATCCCCAGTCTATAACTGTATATCAATATATTGCGCATTGTTATGTATATTTAATTTGCATTGTTTGTTAGTTTTTTAGTCAGTATGTGCTGTGGGTTATGTAAAATTGTATCTTGTAGCTGACCTTGTCCAAAATCAAATTCTTTGTATATCTGACTAAAATCATTGATTTTTTAATTCTGTAAACAACTAATACATAGCTAATAGTTTCCCTATGAGTATGGGTTTAATATTAGGATCATTATCAATAGAAGTAAACATATTTATCTTGTTTTGTGTCAAGGACATTGTGTTTCCCAACATTCGATATTATAATTTTAGTAACAGATTTTATCTTGTAGACATTTGGAATCATCCGGAATTAAATTTTCCATTAGGTAATTGTTTATATTTAGAAAATGCCAATTGTGACCTAGGTCAGGTAGAGGAGTACAAAATCTTATATTCTGGAAAAATTACTTATTCATACTGTAACATCTTAAAGCAGAATCATAGTTGTGTTCAGTGTTTGAATTGTGCTGAAATTATTTAATCCAAAATTATTCTTCTCTGGAAATACAAAATGCTTTATATAAGATTTAATGCGCAATATCGTTAAGTTCTCACCTTTTCGGTTTGTATTCTAGAGAAATAAATAATCTGTTGAATTTTGCAAAACGTGTTTTCGCTCTTTTCTGTTACGTTGCTTAAGACCACAGAGTCGTAACAGCATGAGAAAGTAAATTAAGAAAGGGTCATGCCCTGGGTCATAATACGGAAACTATTTAGAAGCCCGCTCTTAAACATGAATACATTTAACGGGCATGAGGAGATAAATTCACATGTACAATCATAACCCATTGAACGTTGCGCTGAGATCCGATATTGCAAAACCTATATCCATAACGTCTTATAGATGTGAAATTTGGCTATAAAAATATTTTTCTATGCCAAACAGATTATGCAGTTCCATGTATTATTATAGGTCACAAAAGAGATTTTTCTGCCATTATAGTCTCTATATGATCAAATACTGAAGCGTCACATGGCATGCTAGGACCTCTTGTATTTTTATATGTTAAAATTAAGGGATATATCATTGACACGTGCAACAATACACTAGTTTTAAAAATTGAGAATTATGTCTCCATTAATTCTCGATATCTCACCATTAAATATAAAATAAATTTCATGCGGAACAAATGAAACTTTGATCTACATATCATGACCCAACGTTACAAATACGGTCATATAAGGCACACACACATGCACACGCACACACACACACACACACACACAGAAGAAAGCTATGTGTGACGTCACATACCCTACATAGGTGCGCTAGCGTCCGTGCTCAGTGAATCGATGCGACAAAGTTGGAACATGGCTGAAACTAAGAAGATATATAGGGGTGTGCCTGCGGTGGAGACGAGGAGTGATGGCATGGCGACTACCAAAACAACCACAGTGATACTTCCAGAAGAGAATGATTTTAACTGGGATTCAATCGATTTTCTTTCCTCTTCGCAAGAATTTGTACCGGTGCCAGTACCTTCACGATCTTCTCCTTTCCTTACCTCAAGTAGAGGATTTTAGACAGTCAGAAAAAAGAGAATTGGAGAAATTTTTACAACAGCAGAACGAAGCAGAACAAGCCTTTGTTATTCAACAGGTAACGCAAGAAGAGGAAAGAAGAAAACGAAACGAAAAAGTAGAAAAGAGAAAATGCGAAGGAAAGAGGAAGGGCGGTGAAAGTCAAACGGTACCAGTGTTACTAGACATTTTGGCAGAGCTCAAGTATCTGAGACATCTGAGAAAAAGACCTTCCCGAGTCAAACATTCCAACCAAGTCATCAAGACCTCTGCGCTGACTACCTCTGAGGGGCCATTAGCAGCAGCAGCGATTACTACCAAATTATCAACAGTAGCAGGTGAAGAAGTAAGACTTGGTCGTGGCAAGAGTATAAGACAGTCAAAAGCTCATTGCCTCCAGTTCATGAGTTTGTTTAAAAAAAACAAACAAACACCAAACGGTCCTTTTCAGGGCCATACACATCTCTAGAATAGAGCGACTACTCAAAGTTTGCCAAATCAAGTAAAACTTAAATCTCCTTTTTCCCTTTGATGATTGAATGATGTATGTGTGTGATTGCGTGAATGTAGTCCTTATTATAAAAATCAGGACCAAGAGACACTTACGTGTTCTTCCTGGTAATCTCTCTCTTTTTAAAATGCAATGAAACTTCACATCACATCAGGGAATATGCCATTGTCCATTTTTCCATTTGAATCTCTTTACTGGTACAAGTTTTTCCTCATCGTCATCTCGTCTTCCTCGGAGCCACTCTCCTCTTTCTCCTCTTGTTTCTATTTTTCCTCTTTTTTCTTAGGATACTCTGAACCCCAGTATCATCTCTTCTGACAACGATAACAGGTATCATTCAGGAGACAAATGTCGATATATAGCAAACATCATCACTTTTAAACTTTCTTATGACGTTCATCAAATCTCTGACCAGAAAGGCGAATCTGTGAAGTATGCTTTCGTATGACTCTTAGCAAATCTCTGACCAGCAGAACGATCTGTACTGACTCTTCCATCGTCTTTACCGTTTGAGAACTGAATGAATACTCTAACTCTTAGGCACTAACCCTATATAAGGACCTGCTGTGTTTGAACCCTAGTCAAACGAACTTTTTGCAATCAAGATGAAACGGTTCCAACGAGAAACTTGAAAAAGTAAGAGGCAATAACTTGCCGTATCGACTGACACACACGAGCTGAAGTGTTAGCTCAAATCCATGCGAGCGATTTAGTCTGGCGAATAGTGTTTTGAGAGATGGGAAGATAGAGATTAACATTACAATGCACAGAGAAAGAAAGAATGGAAAGAGACAGAAACGTAGGACACCATTTTGGGTTCTGTTATTTATTTATTTTTTTCGGTATTATAGGACAAAGACAACCAGAAATTCTATGTGGGAAATGTTCATTGCTTTTCATTCATTCACTAATTTCACATAAAAAATAGTGTTATACTTATTCATTTATTGTTGACTGAATGCAAGTAACATTTGCTTTATATCCCAAATCTAGAATATGTAATGTTTTTTGCAGCAAACGCAAAGTTTCCACAAGACTTAGGGCAGAAAGAAAAGAGCACCAAAACACGCTTTATTATATGGACAGTCTAAACTGAGAGAAAATAGGTCAAAGAAAGTTACATTTTTTCTGGGCGCATGCTTTGGTTATGGGATGACAGTTTACAATAGGCATGGCCCTACAGTGCAGTAACACTCGCGTCATTCTTGAAAAAGACGTGTGTTTGTTTCTTTTCAGAAACATTGTCGATTTAATGTTAGAAATATTTTCCGTGACACATTGCAATGCCAAAATAGGATAGAGCTAAGATATATGAAGTGCACAAACTCAAGGCAACTCAAGATTTCATATCATCCAACTATTTATTTATGGAAGAAAAAAAATCGTCTACAATTTTTAGAGATGTAGGTTTTTGAAAAAAATTACATGACAACGGAAGAGTTCAAGTAATTATTGTGATACTGATCACATATTTCGAGATGTTTCTTAAAACGGGAACAGATAATGCTACTTCTACCTTTAAAAATATCACGACTCTTACATTTGTATATTATATTTTCTTTAAGAACGTTTCAAAGAAACATACATTCCACTTCGAAAATCCATCCATAGGAAAAATCCACTATTATAAAATATCACAAGAGCGAACTGAAGATGTAGGCGACTAAACATCTTTTTTTCTTTGAAATTGTGGATGTAAAATTCTCACTCCAAGCATACCGTGATGTGTTTTTCAATACTATTGAGACAGTTTCCATGGGATCACCCATAATACACTTGTTCGTGCGTTGGCTTTATTTTTTTAAATTATATTTTTTAAAATCGCTTAGCGGTGAGACAAGGAAAAACACATCCAATTTCGTCACTGTGTGAAGATCTAGTGAAGTCAATTCGAAGCGAGCGTGGTAAGAAAATAAGTCTACGCAATGAAATCGCTTATGACGAGTGACGTATTGTTTTCTTCCAAGGTAGTGTGACCAACAAGATGGTCCAGTCAGCGACCCAGTCGACAAGCCAGTCAACGACCCCATCAGGGATCCAGTCGACGACTCGGCGACTCAGTCGACGCACAGTTGGCGACCCAGAAGGACGACTCAGTCGATGACCCCAGTCAGCGACTCAGTCGATGGCCAAGTCGGCGATCCAGTCAACAGCCCAATCAGTGACCCAGAAGGACGGCCCAGAAGGACGACCCAGTCGACAACTCAGTCGGCGACCAAAAGGCGACACAGTCAGCGTCCGAGGAGGACGACTCACTGACTCAATCGACGACCCATTCAGCTGCAAGAAGCCAGGAATAAGACGTTGTCCCGCTGGGGTAGAAATCTATCGCACTCTGGTGCGCCAGTCCTCAGACAGATACAGCAGGGTATGACTCCAACTACAAAGACTTATCCTAAAGAACCCGAGATAGCGAGACTCGGGGTAGTGTAGCCGAGGTAGTTCCGCTACAATATGACCTCTAAAACACAAAGATATAAGGCAAGTATGATTTGAATGAACACCAAGACGGCTTACTGCACTAACAAAAGGGATGTTTTCCTTCACGTCCTCGTAACTTCGAGTTTCAATCCCCTTTCAAGACAAACCTGGCATCCTTTTGTCGAACTTAAAATAAGAAAACTGAATAAACTTAAGCTCTTTGCTATAGATATTTTCTTTTACAACAACAGACTAAACAACATCAAACCGTTACAACAATAATAAGCCCTAAGTCTTCTATAGAAAGAAATGCATAAAGAAATAGAATTAAAAATAGAATGACTAACCAACAAAGCCTAATCATTCAAATGTAAAGACATGTGTAGAAATGCCTCTCACTCTGAGAAGGTATGAGGATGCAATCTGCCATGTACCAAGAACTGGAAAAAAATAAACAGATAGAAACATTAATTCAAAATTCTTTTTTCAAACTTTTTATGTTTCTTTAGGGAATATACGTAGATAAAGATGGAACAGGGAAAATACAAATAAAAAGATTTACATTTCTGAAAAATGAGAAGATATTCCTAAAGTTCGTACCCAGCTATATATGCTGGGACGAGTCTGTGTGAAATCCACAAATAAAGAAGTATTGATTTCTGGTCAAGTTGCAAGTGTGTGTGTGTTTCGGAAAGTGGCAAAAATTGGATAGAATTTGTTTTCTCGTGACACATGTTTAGTGGAGAGTCTGTGCAAGTGCAAGTGTTGAAAACTGTTATTCTCTTTCTTAGTTTATTTTTCGTTTGATCGATGCAAAAGGCTTCATGTTTTCTACATACGAATGCAAATTCACATTTTTGAAATTGCAGTCCTAGTTCTTTTCAACTTTATATAATTTCTCATAAAAAATGCTACTAACAGTTTAGGTGTGGGAAATATGGGAAATAAATTAAGATCTTTACCTGAGTCATAAATTCTTGGAAAAAATATGCACCTTAATAGCTACAGCATATTGTCCTGGATATATTTATATTAGAACTTCAGTGGCTGTCACCACTACGGGTAGTACACATTTCCTATTGCAGATATTTTTCTTCACTCATTGATCAGACTTGTTTGGCTCCATTTGTTTGGTACACCCCAGACTGATCCACGTCTTGTATGTTAGCCATATGATAAAGTTTTGTTTATTTTTCTGCATTCCTTTTTGTATTTCTTGATAGCTCACATACGGAAGAGACGCCACTATTTTTTGTATGATAGCCATACATAATGTATTATAATCAATATTTAGTTTACTTTTTTGCATCTTTTGTTTTAAACCCAGTCTTTACTATTTCATTGCAGAATATAAATTTGATACGCATTTTGATTTTTTTTAATGTATATTTAATATGCATTGTTTGTTAGATTGAATTAATTTCTTACATGCCATAGATAATTTTATTTTGGTCTTGACCTTGTTCAAAATAAAGTTCATGTTGTTCCTGATAAGAGACACTGATGTTGGTTGTAGTTTCTAAACAAATAATTCATAGCTAATATTTGTATAACAGTGTGTGTTAAATATGAGGATCTTTATCAATAGAAGTAAACATATTTATTTGGGTCCTAGTCTAGGTTATTAGTATTCCACGTAGAAATTCCTAGCCTACCCGATGTTTACGACATCCTTATTATAATATTTATAACATATTTTGTCTTGTAAACAATCTCGAATGTTTTAGAATGGAAAATTCTTTTAAGTCATAGCATTTTCAAGAAATTGCTAATTGTGACCTTGTTCAAATACAGGGTTCTATACTCTTTTTTATCTCGAAGGTATTCGTTCGTGCTGTAAACTCTTGAAGCAGAATGATTTGTATTGTGTTCAGTATTTGATTTGGGCTGGAATTTATTTATTCAAATTATTTATTCACTGGAACCACAAAATGCTCTTAAATAATATTCTTGGACAGAAACATTAATTTGGAATTATAATGAATTCAGACAATGATATCTTGGATTTTATTGTAATTAACTGAAAAGCTGTTAGCACATCATCACACTTCAGGACACTGGTACATTAGTACATTCAAGACTACAGGCACAACAACGCCTCTAATGCTTAATCTTATTGTGAACATCAGTAGAATTTTATTAGAGCTTTATGCATTAAGGTTGGTGACAGAACATTTTGGACTATTTGTGATTTAATTCGCAATACTATAAGTTCTTTTAAAATTTTCACTTTGTATTCTAAAGAAATACATTTGTGTTGAATTTTACAAAACTTGTTGATTTTCGATATTTTCTATTACTTAGTTGAAGACCATAGAATCGTAATAATGGCAGACTTTATACTCCACTTACAAAGAAAACTTTCTTTGTGACGAAGATTCAAGACGCATTTTTTATTTGAAATATAATATTTCTTCTTGCTTGTCCTACTGAACTCAGATAAGAACACTTAAATTCCATACTGACTGACAATATCTGGTGCTCAGCATCGCCTTCAGTTAAGTATGACCGTGGCATTCCACAGGCATCACATTTGTCTGCTATCAGTCCATTTCTGTGTTGTTGTATCTTTGCACTTTAAATCCTATAGTTATTTTTAGTAGAATCAATCATTCATTTGAAAATAATAATTGTAAATGAAAAGCACATAAAACAGTAACGAAACTGTCTTTAAAAATAAAATATGTACCACATATGCTATGAATAGTTCTCAATACAAAAGTCACAAGCGTAAGAAAAAACATTTATTAGTGCTTTCTACTTTACATAAAATTCTAAAATGACATTTTACAAATTGTTTTCATGGATTAAGAAATACAAATATTGGAGCTGTACTAATCTCAAGCCATTCTTTATCATCTAGAATAATCTCATTGAATCATTTTCAAAAAACTCCATGAAATCAGCGGTTAGCAATGCTGGACCTGCGACCAGAAGGTTGTAAGTTCGAATCCAGACCACAATCAGGCCTCGTTGCCCGTGGTAATTTGTCGATCGGCAAGACAATTTACTCAAAATTTCCTTGACACCATACAGCATAGATGCCAGCCAACCATTATGATTTCTGAGAATTCATTACGATTTTATAGATTAAATTATGTCTTATGCAAGCCTGTGTATGGATTGTACCTTAAGGTACACTGATAAAAAATGAACTATATAATGCAGTTAAAAGTGGTATTTGTTTATTTTTTTACTTAAACCGCATGATCACCAAATATTATTTGTGTGAGACAATTCTAGAAATTAAGTCTCCATATTTGAAAGTGCACATATCGCACATGCTTTTTCCTCAGCATTCCTCCACTTTGTTTTCTTTCTGTATGTCATGATAAATTTCATAAACAAACAGAGTGGTTTCTTCAAATTTCAAAATCATTCTCAGTTTCATTATATTTATAAATAAATTGGTGAGGAAACTATTCTACACAATAAACACTGTAACAAGACATCAAGCAAATCGACCTTGATCGATGTGACTTATAAATATTAAGCATATATTAAAAATGTTAGAGCAGGAGGATTTTTGTTACAAGAGTTGTCACCTTTATCAGTGAAACGATCTGCACATAAAGGCACTTAAAACAAAATAGTACATTGTCAGTTGAATTCAAATAAAACAGTTTTGTTCATAAACCTTATTGCCCCACTGATGTCCCACTAAACACCAAAACAGAACAATTTTTATACATGTCGTTACATTCTGGTTGTTGCAGAACCACAAATGCCATTTACTGCCTTTCATGGCGTCTCCCCACATTAGGAGCTTAACACAAGAACTCACATTTCGATCTAATTATTAGGTTCGATCAAAAGTTAGTCCAATGAACAAAAGCTTGTTTTTTGGGGTGGAGAATGCAGGTTTGAAGAAATATGTTTTAATAAGAGTTAGCAAGACCTTGTTATAGGCGCGATGAATGCAAATGCTGAAATGAGTATATCGTAACTGTTAATAAATAAACGAAATATATGTCCTGGATAAAAATCGAGATTCCGAGACAAAAAAGGAAACGGGAGACAAATATATAACAAGTTCAACATAATGTATTAACGGCGAGTCGTAGGAGTGAGCATTCTATATTTGCATACTTAGATGCTCTTCTATTTGAATCTTGAAATCTTTCTGCATTGACAGTGCTTGTTTTGATTATCGATATTATAAATGTCTTACAAATTGTTAATTTCATTGTTGACAGTGCATATACCGATGATAATTAGATTAAGTCGTATCTTCCTATTTGCCTCAAGAATCTTGTATGTCATGCTTTCAAATACCAAGACAACTACAGGCCATAAACCTCTATCTAATTATGCAACAGAGAATCAGCCTGGAACTACTAATTACAGAATAATTATTAATATAACATATTATCAGTGATAATTCTTTTACTATGCTGCGATTTGCATGAGAATCCTCTTAATAATACTCCTTGTGAGGTGCACTAATGAAACGGGTGTTGATTAATGGCTGATGTACAGGATCTCTAGAGATCACTTTTATCAGAATGTGATTATATGTTAGTGTTGAACTACTCTTAGTATTATGGGCACTTTGTCAAAGTGCCTATGATAGACATAAAAGAACACAAAACAATGAACAAAGTAAATAAATATAAAATTCAAACTTCTGCATGATACTATTTGTTCTTACATCAATGTACAAAATCAAATTCTTACATTAAGGTGTAAGTGTTTTGATTGAATAGTTTAAACGACACTTGCAACATATTATTGATTATACTGTGCCGAGACAATTAGAGAATTGTTCCTCTACCTAGTATATTACATCATTGTACCAGCAAGTGATTTGCGTGTGCAGTGCGCTAAAAATCGAATACTGATCTATAACTGGTCAGCAGGAAATAATACACTGCGCATATACACATATAACCTTTTTCTGCGGTCGACAAATGTGAAGGCAGTATTAAATTCAGAGCGTTGCACTTGAATATCAATCAGATGCCTTCATGCTCTGAGACATGAGTGTTGATTCTTAAAAAGTCCTGAGACTTTTGTCTCGATGTGAAATTCATTCAGCGTCCTATGAAAATCATATTGTAAATATCCTGACACATTTTTCCATTTAAAATTAAATTTAAAATGCCTATTACCTCTAGCGAGACATAAGGATGATGAGAAAATGTCACAACAGTGATTCATTATCAAGATACACCCAATCACCGAGAGTTCAATGATGACCGAAGATTCACTATTATACGTGAATTTTGTACATCCTTTGAAATTATTTAGAAGCCATTTAAGAGAATTAAAATGACACTTGACAAACACTCCATATCATTTTCTTAATTTAACCTGTATATATAACTCAGACTCTAATACAGTTCATTTGTGTACACTTAAATCTACTTTAGCTTCATTTCCACGAACTTCATGGAAACATTAAGTCCAGAAAGTGAAGCCCAATTAAGTCCTTCCCCATACTTTACTGACCCATACAGGCCATTTAAGTTACACGCATGACAGTCGTTATACCACCAGCCGCCAAGGAATTCAGTAGCACAATTAAATTCTCTATGATCATTGTCCTTGTCTTTGGTTGTAAACATCATGCCATTCTGATAATTCATGCTGACTCCAGCATCTCCAGAGTATCCATTAACGGTTAGAATATAGCTACTACTCTCGTCACCTACTTTGAAAGAAGAGTACGCGGCATACGCGGATCGTTCTGGAGGTTGTGGGGTAATAAGGTCTACACGAAGTTTCACGTTTTCTTGGGAAGTCAGTTTATATATGTCGTCAAGACCAAGCCAATACTCTGTGTTTCTATTCCCAAAGCCAGATTTGTAATCAGCCCATGGACGAAAGAAATCAACTGACCCGTCCACTCTGCGTTGGAATACTGTCCAACCCCCTCCGTCTGTGTCCATATCACACCGAACACTCACGCCATTTGAATCATCAGCGGGATATATCGTGTAAATTCCTGTAGTGTTTTGTCCTGAACAGAAACTTTCTTTACAGTTCCGTGGCCTCTTGCCTGTCAACAATAAAAGATATTAGGGATTCAAGATGAATGGTAACTCTGGTGTTGGTTCATCTAAAACAAATATTTATATTCCAATTCGTCCACAACCAAATGTTTAAAAAATTCATTAATACAAATACCTTAGAAACAGGCTCACGATCCCTCTTTTGAAACGAAATCAATCTCATCCACTTTACATTTTTGACATAAATGTAAACTAAAATTGGTCACTCTCACTGATATACTTTCCGTTTCATGAAAGATGGGAACTTGGCTATGAATCGTCCTAACGGCATACTGAATATATGATTTAAAAACTATGATTTTAAAATCCATCTGTATTTACTATTTATATTTTTAATCATTGATGATCCACTTCCATTTTCAATTGAGAAAAGTATTCCACAAACTAGACCAGTAGCCTCTCCACCAACAATTATTGCCATTGGGCATCCGTTTGTATGTATCCCGTCTTGCTTCTTTAAATTTAATACATTGTGCTTAGATGTTTAATTATATTGCAATAATGTATTGAAATCTCCTGATGAAAATAACAAGTTTTGTACTTTTTCATCCAAAATATTAATGGAACATATTCAAACAGGTACCAAACATTCTACTCTTATTCCTCGGCTAAACGCAACGAATCAAACCAGAAGGCGCCGTTCGCTTGGACAATTATGTTCATCCTAGGAGTAAAATGTAACTCTTCATCTTTAACAATAGGACACGATAAATGATGTGTTCCATTTCCCCGCATACATACATACATACATACATACATACATACATACATACATACATACATACATACACACATACATATTCGAAATATATCTCACCTGTGCATTTTTGATAGTACTTGGTTCCTTCTTCATCACGGCAATCATCTTGGCCGGTCAAGACTGAAGAATGACCCTGACATTTCTGAGTTATATCATTGTAGAATACAGCCTGGCATTCTTGACTTAAACATTTCAAGAAGCACTGAGATTTTCGAATCTGAGTAACTGTCCATAGCATATTTCTGGTACATACCCGGTTATCTAAATTTGTACACTTATCGCTTTCACAGAAGTAACTTTCTAAGGCCGTCCCCTCAAAAAAAATGGCAGTGAAACCAAATGTCAGAAAGATGAAATACTTGAAGTGAATTCTCATTTTGTTTAACTGATCTGCTCATGCAAGCTAAGCGTATACACAACTGTGAAGTAGAATGTACATTCGTTTTATGTATGATGGAATCAATGAAATATTAATTTCGCGTTAATCTTTCACTTCATTGGTTGTTTAGGGTATTGGATTTGCTCGTGTGAAATAGAGGATTATGACCCGTCCCAAAAGTCCGAAGATAAGGAGTGTCTAGTAGGTGTTATTATTCCATTCGAATTGAATATGAGCAGCCCCGTGCCATCTTGGGAAATGCAAGTGAACGTTATCAGTAGGATGCCTTAAAGGCAATTTGCATCATCATTAACAATTGAGTAGGTCTTCGCATGAACCTAAATTCAGCAACCATGCTCAAAATATAAGAACTTTGGAATATACTACGACCCCTGACCCATAATTATTCACTCGCCTCCCCATAATTCGACTTTGAATGCATCCATGTGTTTTTATTATTGATAAGATTTCATCAGTGTGCTTTGTAACTTCTTAATGATTTTCTTGTTAGCATAGTAATTTATGTCAGATTGTGGCATGAAAATGAAGAATGTTTTTTTTTTTTTTTTGTTTTTTTTTTGTTGTTTTTTTTTAAATTCGGTAAAATGGTGTACATTCTAATTACAAGAATCTCTGTTTGTGCTTTGTGTAATTATTCGAATAAATCCTTATTCATCTTGCAAGTCTCCCTCGGATTCCAAATTGTCAATGAACACAGAATATCACTCGTATCGTGATTACTTTATTATGATAATATTTTTACGCGCACTTTTATTAATTTAAATGTACTTCATTTGAAAGGAAATTTTAACGTAAGGTATACCATATGGCTTGGCTGATGGGTGTTGTATGCAATTTTCGAAAATATCAGATGTTCTGAATTGTGATCTGATAGCAGCTTAAGTATACGTCATATATAGATGAAAACTGCACTTGAAATTGGCGGTAGTAGTCCTCAACAAGCTTTGTCGCTGGCATTTTGCTATCAAAATTCCGACAATAAAGTTACGGCCAAAATGAGACATGTGTACAAAAAATATTTGGACTGAGTTCGTTGACCTTTCTAAAAGGGACACCTGTCTGAAGACAATAGCGAATTGAGTCCAATATCTTAAACCAAGACTTTCTAAATCTTGTTTCAAATATCTTTGAGGAAATTCAGGCAATAAAATGCTTTATTTCGAGTATTCAATTATGTGTAAATCTTACGTTGTCTTTAATTTCCTACCAATATGTATTAAGTGCCTTAATACTCGCCGGTTGTACTGAGAGTATTATACAAGCTACCTCAAAATATTAATTTGCGTCTAAATCTATTGAGGCCTCAATAAATTTTCAATCAGTCTTTAATTGGGTTATATATATAGTAGAATTGGTACTGTATGTAACCCACAGGAAGACTGTATTTATTTTTTCATTTCTAAGAAACTTCGATAAAAACTATATTATCACTAATACCTGTCAGTACGCAACTACCTACATATTAACTTAATTGTGTCTCTTTTGAGGAGACAGCATGTTATATAAAGTTATTGAATGTTGGCACTCTTCTGAATTATTGTCAATTGTATGAATTATGGATATGTTTATGAAAATGTTTGAAATTGTTAACGTTATAACGATGTTAATTTATATATTACTTTTATGTATATCTATATTGTGTGTTAATTTTTATGATTGTAAATCGTAAAGGTCATGTAGTAAATAACATTGTAAATTGCTAATTTTGTCGAATGAAGGTTGTACTTTAAGATCAGCTTATTTTCTCTGATAAACGTGTTTTTCAGTCTTTGTCCTTGGAACGTGTAGATGTGATATTTGCAACAAATTTGATGTGATTTGAGTTCAGGTAATTGATTTCAGCTGAAGAAATTATGGTAATGGCTCACCTGATTTCTGATTGCTTAGAAAGGTCCAGACCTTGTTGACAAGTTCGAATGATCTGGAAATGAATAGTTCATCCTCATCCTGGTTCTGGTATTAATTTCTATGTAATGACATTATTCAATATATTGAATGTGCTGGAATTAATTGAAACTCTTCTAGAAAGTCAGACCTATCACATAATTCCAAGAAATGGGGCATAATATAGTCTTTTCCAAGTTCGACATTTTATAGCTGAACAGGCCAATGTTGTACACATTAAATGATAACAAATGTTCATGTTCTTATAATCCAGTATAATTATTCTTGTTCGAGACAGATTCATATATAAATATAGTTTTTATGATAATAATCTCGTGCAGTCGTTCCTATGAACGAATTTAATGTGTTAGGAGTCAGTTTATGTGCACACATGCGGAATGTATATAATTTTATTCTCAGTGGAAGGTAATGTATTGCACTTTTCAGTACTTGTATGTTTTACCTGCTACGGTAGAAATTGAACTATGTAGGCTTTGTGTCATACAGTTACTGTGGTTAGGTCTGACTTTTGTCCGAGGAACGATATTGGTTAACTCATTGTGACCTGAAAAAACGGGTCTGCGGAAAAAGGGGGTTCTCCAGAATCAATCGGCAGGCTGGTTGGAGCTGACCACGCGAGGTCGCTCTTACATCATTTGTTGCGTCAACAATCTAATCTGACTTTTATGTTTATCGTCTGAATGCAACGAGATATGTTATTGTCACATATCTTGAACTTAACTTCAATGTCGCTATGTGAGTGACAGTCAATCGAGTACAGAATCATAACTGTTGATGAACAATACGTAGAGAAAAAAAAAACGTGCATTAATTATATTTATTGGGGAACAAGACATTGATTGAATATGTTGATACATCAATATATCAATCATATCAGTTTATAAGTTCACATATTGATAATTAATTTTGATATACCCATATATCAGTCATATCTGATCATAAGTTTCATACATTTATCACATCCCTTGACATTCGCGTGTTTTCGCTAGATCGAAAGCCAACCCCTATCCCTAACCCCCAACCCGGATTTCGTTTTGTGACATCCCCAACCATTTGACAGACGAGTTAGCAGTTCAGTTAAGGTGATTTCAAATGTAATTTTCTCCGCACATGCATATCGTATTGTTAATGAAACCGACAAAATTGTCAGTGTTGCACGTGCAATTGTAAACAGTCCATCTATAACGAACTCAAGGGAAGGGTAAAACACGAGTACCTGCTGCCCAAGGATTACTATCGGTCGATCTCAGTGCTTATCGTGCTGAACTTCCAATCTGTTCTTCTTAAAACTGTGCAATGGGCAATGCAAAACCAAGCATATTAAACTAACGTGTATGTTCTCAGATTGTGGCCTATAATCGAAAGCTGGCATCGGTTTTTAAACCGTCAGATCAATGAATTCAATAAATATTTTAGTCTGTTGCAACAGTGTGTCACAGAAATGAAACAAGTATGGGCTCTTCATTAACCAATTCCCGCCATTGCAGAATCTTCTTGGATGGCTGATAGACACCTTTGGATATAGCGAATAATTTAACAGGAAACACTGACATTGACGATCTTTGATTTAGGAAATATTCCAATATTGTATTCTCTGGGGCGAGGGAATGCTTGGCTTCCTCTCTAATCTATCGCCATGATATTGTATCCAATGACATTTTGTGACTCTTCCAAGTCAATTGAGCAAGCGGTACCTTTGTAAATTCTCATGTTTGCTAATATGCCTAAATGAAGTCTTCCAAGACAGCACATGTCAAACGGTAAAAGCCACAATGTACAATCTGGAAGGATTTTGATGTTCAAAATATTATTTCAAATATTTCGAAACACGCACTAACAACAAGATTGCTACATAAAAAAATTGTTTTGCGTACAGAACGCAGTTTTCAATAAATATTATTTTCAGAATAAGGTTAAACAAGATATATATTGTAAGTGCGACGCATACAAATACTGAAATGATTATGTAGGGAACGTTTGAACTAAACGAAATTTGTATCATGTATTAAAAACAGATTCCCAAAAGGGAGACAGCAGATTAATGGACAAGATCCCTTAATTGCCTTGCTTGAAACAGTAATCAATACTGAAAACTTTTAAAATTATGTAATTTCATTACTGAGTTACAATCTTAGTTTTCTCTAGAAACTTAGGAAATAATTCTTTTAAGACCATTAGGGTGGCAACGCGTATTTACGTTTAATCAAGAATTAATAATCAAATATGGGCTGAAATCGTTCTAAAAACATCAGTCTATGATATTTGCAATAAGACTACCAAACAAAATGTACGACCGAAAAGATATCGAAATATAATTTGGAGAGAAAGTTTGAAGCATATCACTTTTTTAATTGTATAGAGCACCATTCACAGCCTTGTTTTAAATATATAAATTGGATGTTCATCATTGGTTAAACACAATTGATAAGGTCTTGTGAATAAAAGTTGTCACCTTCAAAAATATTACTAAACTATATATGGTCGATGAATTTCGTTCATTTTTGTTGTCTCTATTTCTGAACATGAAACGGAATGATTCACATGCGGCACACCGTGTCATGATTTTTCTTTACATTAGCTAAATTATCAATCCAGGATTTTTATCCGTGTTACAAATATAAAGTAATTTCGATGTTGTTTCATTAGACGCTTTCTCTTTATCAACATAACTCCACAGGTTAGATATCAGAAAGTAGCAAATATCTGCATATGACGTTTAAAAAGGCATATATTCGATGTGTGTTTTCCTTCTTATTTCGTCATGGCTGATTCCTCTCTGTCTGTTAAGTACAAACTCAGATGACTTATTGGATTAAGTTATGTCTTTGTATCTATTTTCAAGACTCTTTTATGTCATGCGTTTAAAAACCAAGAAGACGAGGGGTCTTACACTTTGTTTTGACTCTTGAAATTCTGCCGGGAACCGCTATTTATATTTTCACCTTAAGATATTTATCAATCATTAATATTTTCACAACCGCCTAGCCCATGCATAAACGAACAAATCCTAACAGCGTTAATCGAAAGTAAATTGTTTCATTATGTTGTAAGGCCCTTTTTGGTCCTTAAGGGTGCTACAAATATTTGTACATAGGAACAGAGAGTGATGTGTTAGAAAAGGTCAAACGTTTGGGGTTGGGGCAATGGAAGTGGGGTTACACCACCAACGTAAAATCGAGAACAATTTGACAATGTTTATTGAATTGTAAAAATAAATAAATAAATAAATAAGAGCTATAGTTATTGTGCACAACCAGATTATGTAATTCTAATATAACAAACTGGAGTGGAGGGAGGCTGTCAAGTGTGGTGGGAGACAACTGTTACAATCTATTTTTGTTGGAATGAATCTATTATTCTTGTTTATTTGATATTGTAATGTGCTATTTTTAAAGATCCAAAATGTACAAACTCGACACTTTGCTTTTCTCTGTCACTTTGAATTTTGGCGCCGACTGTACTCGTCAGTTGTCTGACCAACAATGACAGCGCTCCCCTATTTATAACCTTCCCCAGACACCACGTGAGACAATTCAACCAACTGCTGAATGCACGGCAACCCATGTAACCAATCAGTGTCTTGTATGGTGTGCCGTGTATTGCATTGTAAACAATACAGTTTTGCATGGTATACAATATCAACATTACAAATACATAAATTACATAACAACAAATAGTTGAATACTGTAGGGCTTGTCTATGAAACGAATAAGAACATTTTATGAGCTCAAGTTTATGTGAAATTAAACTTTTTGATATTAACTTAAGTCTTGAATAATTGAATTGATTCATGTAGACGCGGGTTCTGCACTTGATGCAGACGAAAGCTATTGTCACATCAAAACATGAATTGCATACATCGATACAACGGTATTGCAACGATGTTATCACTAAAACATGCATATTACTTTCTTATCAGTACCTTACTATCAATAGAGAGAATAATTGCAAATGCGAAAGTATAGAATCTCTAAATGCGAAACTCTCATGCTAATCCAAAATGGTGGACATCGTCATACAAGGATATACATGGACTTTTCTCGTCATGATTTTGTAGGTATTTTACATAAATTACAAATAGTAATAGCATAAGAGAATAATATGCGTAGCAGATAAGCTAAACAGTACACTCTGAAAACTTTATGACAGACTTTCAAAGACGTTTTACCGAAAGAACCTGTACCTCGAAAATAGGTTACACATGTTAAGATTGGTTGCCAGGATTGCTACTACTTTGACAGTCTATAGACATTAGAAATAAATATAATTGCTATGCTTTGTAAGTGAACATTATAATTCATATTCATATTCATATGTGCCATATTTTTAAAAACAAACTTTACAGAAGCAAAGACTGAAAATAGTATCCTAGTCATTGTGACTCAAGCCATGGTCATTACAATGTCATTTCCAAAACAAACAAAACTGAAGATAGAAACGTGTTCCTTAGAAGGGGATCTATTAAAATGGCTTAAAGTAGACCCAAATGCGACTGTAATGAATTTAAGTTTTTGATTGTGTTGAAAGTAGTGTTGCTTCAAACCATGATGAAATGTTTAAGTTGTAAAACAGTTCGATTTCCCGCTCACCTATTGTGTAACTATATGTAATGCCTTATCGCTTTTGTGACACAGTTGTAAATTTAGACTGCTAATGTTGATCTGACACATAAAGCAATAATAAACATACATGGAGAAGCACATTCACACAGGGAAACGCTAAGAGAAGTGATATTATTTTAAATCGTTCTGTTCGCTTATTTTTCACTTATTGGTCGACAGATTCTTTCTTCCTTCAGCGCTATTGACCTTTATACATAAAACTGTCGACTTTCTGAAGTGAATATATTCTATTTATAATATAAATTAAGGATACATAAAAAGATGTCTCGATATCGTTTGTATTGAAATGCATCAGGAGCCTATGATAACGCTATGAAAAATGAATGCCGTCATTTAGATATTTTCTGCATAAAATACATGTTTCAGGACTTGCTTACGCCTCCTGACACGATTTTCAAATCCAAAGATTTTTAAACCATTCTTTAACAAGATATCTCATAAAGTTAATTAGAGCTGAAACCTTTGGAAGCCTTAATAAATCTTCAGACAGTTTTCGTGTGGGTTATATAGAGTGTAGTTCGTCCTGTGTATATCCCACATAAAGATTGTGTTTGTGTATTGTTCTTGTTTTAATAGAAAACTAATAGCAATGCCTGTTTCTTACATCTGTTCATAAGGCAAATTACATACGAATAAATAGTGAAAAGTTGCATTTTTCTCTATATCAAACGTAACTGACCTTAACGTAGAAAACAGACTACTGGTTAACATAGCATATCGTATAATGTTAGACTATTTTTTGATGACACTGTTGCAAATTAAAATTGTTAAAGTTATGACGATTTGAATTTATAGGTGACATATAGCGGCAATTGACTATTTGACAGACAGTAGGCATGAAACTCCTACAAGCTTCCACTGCTTCTGTGAATCACGTGATACCTCACACCCAGCCATAACACAGGTAGGCGGTCGATTGGTATATGTATGTCTTAGGGCTTGAGTGACTTACGGCAATGGGTTAGTAAGAGAACTGAGTACGGGACATGACCATTAGGAGACGGTAACTTGAATCACTTGGGCGTGCCGTATTTTCAGCTGACATTTATATAAATAACTTGTGTTCAGAAGCAAACTAAGATGATTTACTAAAACGAAAGTGTATGCAGACCTTGTCAGGCAAAGAGAAATAGATTCTGGATAGGGTCTTAGCTCAGTCACAAGCATTTTTATATTCACTTTCTAAGCAATAAAAGCTTAAATCTATAGCAAAGAGTCATTTTTAATCAAAACACAAGCAATGTTCCCACAAAATTTTATTTCACAGAATCGAGCAACCTACGGAAGAGAACAATTCACATTTGTACGTCGATCATAATTACCCTGACATACAGGGAAGCATGAAAACTATTAATACATATATTTCCACTCATGGATTAACATTTTTTATATCTAGCTGTAAAACTGAGAAACATTGCCATCACAGCAGGCAACAGATATTGTGCAAAGATTACGATTGCTCTAATATGAAGATTATTATATTAAACTACAGAAGAAACCTTTTAAATTCGATATTACCACGTAGAAGTAATGAGTCTTAATGAATTGAATTCTAAGCACTAGTTCGGGCACAAGTGCAGGTAAAAGCAAATATTTCAAACACAGAAAGATAAAGAAAAATGTTATATTATATACAATATTGAGAGGTGAAACATATTGTCCTATGAATTACATATCAAGTGATATAAACATTACGTTCCTTTGCATGCAAAGAGTTTAACATTGCGTACCTGATTATGTACGCAACCCATTAACCCATTAACTTCAGTGTGCATTCATGCTTAGGTTTCAGGTACGCACAATGTTTGCATTCGAATAATGCGTTCATAATTTGCGTTCTTTTTTGATAACTTATCAGGGATTTGTTAAAGCTACATTCATAATTGAATTAGAAAAAGGTACAGTATTATGTATGTCCTTCCCCAGAAACAACAAGGCAAAATGTACGAAAGCGATTAAAAGTAATGGGTTTAGATTCGGATTCGGGGGGTGGGGGTGGGAGGATAATAACTGTCGTGCAGTTAAATTAGCATTAAATAAGGTGATTTTAAATACGATTTTCTACGGACATGAGTATCACAATGTCAACATCATGGATTAAATGGTTAATGTTTCACGTGCAACTTTTAGCAGCCGTAATATAACGAATGCGCATGTCCTTACCGTCCAAGCACTATTACACGATTTATATGATTATCGTGCCCGACTTCCAATATGTTCTAGTCACGACTGTGTAATTGACGAAGCAAAATCATAGCAGTCATAAAAATCAATGCATGATTTCACTTTGTGGCCTCTACTTGAAGGCAGGCCTCGTTTTCTAAATCGCCATGTCAATGGGTGCAGTAAATATTTTAGTCCAATTAAGAAAGTATTCGCTTTACTACAATGTTTCCCGTCGTTATGAAAAACTCCTCAGATGAGTGATAGCTTTAGATATATGTATAGCGCCTCTGGTGAGAGCTTGAGAAGAATTTGTATAAATTATTTTCCCTGCTTTTCTCAACAAAGCAGCTTGAAGAAAGGAAATGGAAACAAAACTATCACTGTATGCAGCAAATATCATGAATAGCGACGCATCAAATGAATGATAGTATTCTATAACTGTGCTCAAAGATAGCTTTATTTCAACAGCTTTTATAGTGCTTATTGCCAATCGGTTGCGACACATGGATCGCTACAACAATGCCCTATGAAATAGACTCCACTCCAGCATTGTTTCCTCTAGCGCGAGGGAGCGCCTGGTTGTCTACTGTTTAACCTATCAGCATGCGATACATCAAAAACGTCCAACCATGAAAACGTGCGCAAGGATACCATGAAAGGGAACATAAATCTGCCTAAATTTGATTTGTCCTTTCTGCTCTTTCAAGCCAGACAACATACCTAGTTGAAAACAATTTTAACTACGAGTATTCTTTTGGCAACATTTACTTACATTTTATTGAAAATGGTTTTTTTTTTCTAAAGTTGATTGAAGACCATGTAAAACAAAGTTATTAAGTTATTCTTAGTTATTTCCTATAAGATTACCAAACAAGTATGTCAAGCCTAAAGGAAATCATATATATATATATATATATATATATATATATATATATATATATATATATATTAAAGTTTTACAATCTGTTAATCTCTAATTAGATTAAATTGTGTCTTCTTAATTATCTTCAAGAATCTTGCTTGTCATTCTTTTAAAATTATCTATCAATCAATGATGTAATATTTTCTCAAAGGCTCAACCTGCGCACTAACGAAGAAATACTGACAGAGCTAATATGTGGTATATCGTATAATCTTTACCGTTTCCAAATAAAAACAATACCCATGACAGACACGTGATCCTTATTAAGAAACCAATTAAAATTGCCAACAGTAGGCGCGAATGCTACTGTCATAAATTTACGTTTTTGATTCAAATACCAGTGTTATATTCTTATCTTCAGTCTGAGATCAAAGAAACAAAAAAGATATGTGTTGATCAAATTGTTTTATATTTTAAACCCAATTTGCATTTGAACTACTAAGATTGCATAACGAATGGTCGTGAGGCCAAATGTCAGAAACATGAAATACGCAGAATGAACTCTCATTTTGTTTAACTGATTTGCTTCTGCAAGGTAAATATAACAAGTCTGACAATTAGAAAATACACTCGTTTTATAGATGCAGGAATCAATGAGATATTGATTTTGAGTAAATGTTTATCTGTATCTGTTAATTAATGCATGGGAGCACCGGGTGTGACATAAAGTTCATGAGTAGCTGATAATTAGCTCTCATAAATATATGAGGATCAAGATTCTTTAGTAGATTTCATTATTCCGTTCGAATAGAATATGTGAAGTACCATATCATCTAGGGAATTGCAAAAAAAAAGTCATCGGTAGGATACTGGAAAAACAATTACCATTATCATTAACAACTGGGGAAACACGAAATAAGGTTTGTTCATAAAAGACTTTAGGAGTAAGCTAACATATTCAAAATGACGAAATTTACGCTTCTGATCAGAGACAAAAGTACATATTTTTAAGTTTTCGCAGGAAACTAAATTCAATAACCATGCCGAAAACATAAGAACTTTTTAATATATTATGACCCGTGACCCATAAGTTCTCTCTCTCTCTCTCTCTCTCTCTCTCTCTCTCTCTCTCATTAATATGACAGAAAATTATGTTTGAACAAAACTAGTTTTGAATATGTCCATGAGTTTTAATTATATGCTCTTTTATCAGTTTATCCATTTGCTACTGGCTGTCTTCTTAACACAGTGATTCATTTCAAATTGTGGCATGCAAATGTGTTTTTGTAATAGTCATTAGACATATATTTTGAAAAGTGTGTACATTGTAATCAGAGGCAATACAGTTTATGCTTTGCGTAATTATTAGAATAATTCCTTATTCCTCTTACCAGTACTACACTGATTCAAAATCTTCAATCAACACAAAACAGCACTCGTATGGTGATTTCTTTTTCATGAAAATATTTTCACGTGCACTTTTATCAAGAATAATGCATATCCTTTGAAAGGAAATTTTAAAGTAAGGTATACGATATGGTGTAGGTTATTGGTGTTGCATGCAATTTGTATGTCATGTTAAGATGAAAGCTTTGAAGTGTTCGGTAATAGTCATCGACAAGTCTTGTCACTAACATTTTTGCTGTCAGAATGCCGACACTAAAGTTACGGCCGAAAGGAAACATATTTACAAAAACATACGTGAACGGAGTTCGGTGACCTTTCTCAAAGGAATACATGTTTGGAGGCAATTGTGAGTTGAATCCAATACGTTGAAGCTTCTCATAAGAGCAAATAAACTAAAGCTTATCTACATATAATTTGCCTTTCGGCAAGTTAGATATTTCCAAGCAATAGATCACGTTCAGTGTATAGCATTCAATACACAAAGCCTGGCGACTATGACTCATTGTACAATCCAAGAAATCGAACAGTGTTAGAGGCAAGTTAAACAAAACTTGAAAACTGATCGAGATGCTCTGATATCAAATTGTTGTTGTCTAGAAATATTCTGAGAACAGCATTCATTTTGAATTTTAATTTTATGCATTTACCGTCACAAATACTTTCCCCAAGAGTATCCTGTATAATCATGGATAAAGCAAGTCTTTTTAAATCTTGTTTGAAATATCTTTGAGGAAAAATAGTCTCTAAAAGGCTTAATTTCGAGCATGTAATGAGGTGTAAATCTTAAGTTGTCTTTAATTTCCTGTCATTCTGTAAGAAGCGCCGTAATACACACGGGCTGTAGTAAAAGTATGAAGACAACAAAGAAGATCCCGTAAGCTTTGTCATTTTCTAGCAAATAAATGTCATGCTTTACTTATGTATTATAATATGTTTGAAAGGTTAAACATCGGACCATCCCCTCTTTTACTGTGTTAATATATGTAATGTGTTTTGCGGTTTTCACAAAACTTTAAATTTATGTCGGAAGAAGGCATGAATCTTCTAAAAGCATCCAATGGTGCCTAATGTCTTTGGCAGAGCGAACTTTGGTAGACGGTCTATTGGTAATGGCACGTGCTACGGCTTCAGTGTCGTATGAAAATAATCTAATGGAATATCCGAGTACGTGATATTTCCACTGAGAGAAAAAAATCCAGTCACAAGCGACTAATCGAGGGAGTAAGATAACTTTTGATCTAATTAAAAGGTTACGACATAAAACTCCCGACTGCAGAAGAAACTCTTTAAATATTCGATAATAATGTGGTGTACGAGTTCGGTCACGATAGTAAACAACATCATTGTCAATAATCATTATGAAATGATTTCTAGTCTCATATCTGGATACTAGTTCTGCCACAAGTGCAAATGAAAATAAATTTTGGAAGCACGGAGAGATAAAGAGAAATGTTATTTTAGATGTTAACTTAGAAAAATGTTGAAAACATTTTGATTTTCCGTGAATTGCATTTTAGGTGGCATTAGCAATTGCGTTCCTTTGCATGTAAACATTTTAGCATTGCGTTTCTTATAACCTATCACTTGATCACTATTAAAACTGCATTCATGGGTGAATTAGATAAACGAATTATTTGTATGGCCCTCCTCAGAGAAACAATGGACAATATTTAGAAAAAAAATGTACACAAGAGTAAAAATACTTTGTGGATTTGGATTCAGCGGGATTCATTGTAAAGGAATTGTCAGTCTAAAAATGACTATGCATTGCTTATAAATGAAAATGTAAAATGGTTTCGTTTTCCGCGTACAACGTTACCCAGTGGTGTACTATTTTTAACCTTGGCGATTTAGCATACTGATTCATGTTCACTGACTGATGCGCCGGCAGCGTGGAATCCATTTTACATCGAGTTCTCTGGCTGTGGATGTGAGCACGATGATAGTATGTATAGCCAAAATTATCATTGTAACGTCAAAATTTTGTTGGGTCTTGTTAGAAACCTGCCCACTCCATGGTAGCAATGTTCAACTGAAGCGGGATGTAATTATAAAAACTATCTATTCTCTATTATTTCTTTTCTCTATCATGAAATTATTTAATATCTTGAATATTTCGGAATTCATGTAACATTTTCTAACAAGATAGACCTATATCACATAATGCCATGAAATTGGACAGTTTGACATTTTTTAGATAAAAAGACAAGCTGAATTCAATCATATATTGTACACATTAAATGAGTAGAAATGCAATTTTACGTAGTCACTTCATGTGCACACATGCAGAATATATTCTGTTGATGATCGTGTCTTACACAGTTCAGTCATTGTTTATGTAACTGTTGCCGGATTCGTTGAACTATGTGGGTTCTGTGTAATACAGTTACTGCGGTTAGTGTGACGCTGAGCCAACGGGTCTGCGGAATAAGAAGGTACTTCAGAAACCATCGGCAGGCTAGGTGGAGCTGACCAGGCTAGGCCACTCTTTCATCATTTCTCGTTAACCATGTAGTCTGAATATTGTGTTCAGTATATGGGTGCCATGAGATATATACCATCACATATGTTAACCTAAAATTCAGTATTGCTGTATGTGTAAGAGACAATCTAGTACGTCATCACAAGTGTTGATAAACAATACATGGATTATAAATTCATACTTTAATCATTTCTTGAGAATATATCCATATATCAATAATATCTGTTGATACATTCGATAGATCGATCACATATTTTGATATATCCATATACTAGTCATATCTGTTGATAAAGACCACACGTTAATCACATCCGTTGACACAAGTGATCGATTGTAATTATTGATTGAAATAAACATCTCATTCACGTAATTGTGGTAAGTGTCTTTGCTAGATTGAATTGCATCCGGTTTCCTTTTGTGACATCCCTAATCGTCTTGAAAACGATATAGCATCAAAGAAGTTAAGGTAATTTCAGAAACAATTTTCTCCACACAAGAGTATCAGAATGCCAACAAAATTGGCAACATAGTCAGAGTTGATCGTACAACTTTAAACAGCCGAATAACGAAAGCGAGGGAAAAGTGCAGCACGTGTGCTTGTCGCCCAATGATCACAATCTGCCTATCTGGGTGCTTATCGTACTGAACTTCCTGTCTATTCTACTTACAATTGTGTAATGGACTATAGGAAAACCAAGAATATCATTAAAAAAAAAACCAGTGTATCTTTTCATTTTGGACCCTTTACTCGAAAGCAGGAATCGGTTTCTAAACCGTTCGTTCAATGAGTGTAATAAATACTTTTAATCCGTTACACCAGTGTGTCATTGAAATAAAACAAGTATTGGCTTTTCTTTAGCTTTTCCCGCCGTCAGCAAATCTTCTTGCATAGCTTATAAACACCTGTAGATATATGCAATGTCACTGATTAATGTTTGTGAAGAGTCCGTATAATTTATTTTCCTTACTTATTTCAGTTAAGAAGGTTGTGGTAAATATATGGCAACAAAGAATATAAATGTATCCAAAAAATATAAACAATGGGATTACTCATTAAATGAATATTTGTATTCAACAATTGTACCCAAAGAGAATTTTTTTCAAGAGCTTATGCAGAGTTTATTGACATGGTATTTCGACAGCCTTGATAATTTAATAGGACGCAATGTCACCGACGACCTTTGATTGAGAAGACATTCTAACAATGTTCCATCTGGAGTGAGGGAGTGCCAGGTTGTCTCAGTTTTAACCTATGTTGAGAACCAAACGAAATATGTGGCGTGCTTGAAAACGAGATTCCCAGACGAAAACGGGGACATGACATAAATGGATAAGATCCCTTGATCGCCTTAACAGATGCAACATTGACCAATAATAAAAACTTTTTAAATGCTGTAATTTCAGGACTGAATTACATACATAGGTTTCTCTAAAAACTTACAAAACAATTTATTTAAGACTATTAGATTGGCAACGCTTATCAACGTTTATAAAAAGAAATAGCTGGAAGACGTTGGCTGAAATCGTTCTGAAAAAGTCTTCCTAAGATATTTCCTGTAAGTATAACAAACAAAACTTTTAGCCAAGAAGATTTCAAAGGAAATATATGGAGGGCCCCCTAAAGTGAATGTCTGAAGCACTTTGCCTTTTAGATTGTTTAAAATACTGTTCAGAGCCTTCTTTTAAACAGATTGATTGGATGATAGTCATTGAATCAACAGCATTAATAACGTCTTGTGAATAAAATTTGCCACCTTATGATGTTGGGTAATCTGCGCAACGACATCGAGGCATTGCGTTCACTTTTGGTGTTTCTTTTTCTGATCATGAAAGAGAAAATTTATGCGGCACACAGTGTCATGTTTTGTTTTGTTTTTATGTTTACGTCAGCTACATTATCATTCCAGGCTTTTTACCCGTCTCACATAAAAAAAGATAATTTCGATTTTGTTGCATTATATACTTACTCTTTATTAACCAAACTCCTCATGTTAGATATCAGCAAGTATCACATTTCAGCACGTAATGTTAAAAGGGCACATATTCGCCAAGTGTTTTCTTTCTCATGTCATCACGGCTGATTCGTCTCCGTGTTTTCATTACAAATTCAGATGACTAATTAGATTCAGCACATATTCGCCAAGTGTTTTCTTTCTCATGTCATCACGGCTGATTCGTCTCGTGTTTTCATTACAAATTCAGATGACTAATTAGATTCAGTTATATCTTTGTATCTGTCTTCATGACTCTTTTATGACATGCTTTCAAAAATCAAGAGCGCGAGGGCGTTCAAACTTGACTTTGATGCTAATTATAGGATGACTGATTCACACCAAGATATATATCAATCATTAATAGTGTCACAAAGGCCAAACCAATAGATAAACAAGCAAATCCTAACAGCGCTAATCGATGGTAAATCATTTAATCTATGTCATTTCCCAAACAAACAATATACATCATCGGCTCGTGTTCCTTCGGGAGAAACCAATTAACATGGTTAAAAAGGGGCGCTAATCCGATTTTAATGAATTTACATTTTTGATTCAAAGCACGTGTATTGAAGGTAGTGATCCAATCTTCAGTCTGCTATAAAAGAGTGAAAAGTGTGTGTTCATTAAAGCGGTTTTTATTTTTTAATCCAATATTTGATTTGGAATTTCGTCTAATTGTGCAGACGGCTCATAGTACACATTTCTGGAAACTGCATTATCATCTCGTCATGGAAAATTCTTTTGGTCGAAAATATTTGACCCACCAATGTTTGCTTCTCTACAAAGTAAGCTGCACTTTGTACCTTGCTACTTTCTCAGCAAACGTCAAAGCACCTACGTAATTTGGCTCATTCTAATTTAGTGTTGTAGATGGATATTCTTAAATATTTTCAAACATATCCAAATGTAAATATTACAATCAAGTCAACAATTCTCTCACCATCCTTTATTTGTATGATAATGCTCTAGATATGATTCATGTTGGGGTATACTAATGTGACGGGCGAGGGTTTAGTGTGCTGTACTGGATGTCCATAGATCCTGTATGCCAGAATATGATTATCCACTTAAAACTAAGCGACAACTGGTAGTGCAGAACTTGTGTTGAAGTACCCTTTGCATTTGCGGGATCTTGATGTTGTCAAAGAAAAATTCTCACAAAAGACTCTAAACAACATAAAAAGTGAACACCAAAAATAAATAGAAAACTCAAATTCCTACATGTTACTATTTGGCCTCAAATGAGTACACAAAAACAAAATCTTACAAGAAGGAGGAGTTTTTGGGTGCTTGGTTTTAAGGTCATTTTCAACATATTATGACTACAAAATCCTTACATTGCTGAGACAAAGAGAAATTTACTCATTCTTAGGACAATGGGATCACAAAGATCTTGACATTTATTTTTTCCATTTAGATTTAAATTCAAAGTTTCACCATTTTGTGTACTTTTGTGTACAATTGGCATTGATTGAGTCAAATTATGTACATTGAATGTATATACCCCAGTCCCCATTTTGTATCACAAGAGTAATAGAATGGAAGGAATGCAGTTAATATTTGTATATTTTCTTTGTTCAGAAGGAAAGGTCTCTTATAAAATTAATTTCTATTAAATTGACCCGCTCTTTATAAAATACGAAAATTATTATATCCTCATTTTTTTCGGGGGCGGGGGTTAAGTTGGGATCAGAATGGGAATAAGGGTCATCCTGATTAAGTCTTGTAATTAAGAATTATAGCTTGCTTTTCTGAAATATGTTTTGGTCAAAATTTAGTCGTTGAATAACATGTGTCATATAAATAAAAATGCCCTAACTGAGAGCTGGCAAACGGGATGGGTTCCATCTAACACAGAATGGTAAGTAATAGACACAAACAAATCCACAACGAGTCAGCTAGAGAAACAGTGACTTTAATAAATGATTATCATGACAAAAATTAGACGTGAACCACCTGCTGGATTATTTCCCTGTAGAAGAAGAATGGAAGAAGAATGGGATTTATCACACTGTGTTGTTGTTGTTAAAGTAGACACATCCAAATTCTGTCGTATGTATCATGACTTCCATATGTATGATAAAGAGATAGAAAACAATTATACAAAGCGACATTTAAAAATATGCAAATAGAGTTTTGAAAAACCAAAGTTACAGGATCTACTACATGTTACTGAAAGTGAAAGGGCACAATGAGTTGGCCATTTAACATACGAGAAGGAAACTATAAGGGAAATATCAATTAGGATTCATTATTGGTGGTCAGCATGACAATTTATTTCTTGTGATATCTGATTATTATTTATTTTATTGCAGCAACAACAATAAATAACTATTTATATTTAAATACGTATATTAGGATAGATCATAGGTATTAGTCAGAATTACCAATGTTTACTTATTTGTTTAATGATCAATATCTTTTAAAATTTTTAGCTTTGCTAGCTTTCTTTCTGGTGCCAGTAATCATCAGATTCTCAACACTTCTAACGTTTTGCACAAACTATTACTTATCAACATTTTCATTCACGAAAACTGTTCATTTATCTTTTGTCTAACTTATAGAAACTGATTATCACGTATTCAACATTATAAAAAAGTAAGCAGTTACATTAGTATTCATTCTTAAAATAAAAGTATGAGATGAATTTTGTAAATTCCTTTGCAACCTTCTATTACCATATTTTCATCACCATATCACGTGATCTCAGAAATATTTCTTTATCAAAAGCTGCATAGGTTAATTTATTTTTTAAACTCAAACATATTACTAAATTCTTAATCTTTATAGTTTCCGATATATCCTTGCGCTTTTAAATTAAATTTTAAATCATTTTAATATTATTTTTGTAATGTATGATTTATTTTGTGCTTGAGCATCTCATATAATATCACGTATAATTTTATTTTGACTTAATCTAAATCTACATATTACTTTATCTGTTGTAGAAATAATTAAGTCCAAGCTTTCGTACTTGAAAGTCCATATGAAACCGGCAAATTGATTGTACTATCTATGGTATTCTCGATTGGGATAAACACCAGTAAGATATTACTCAGACTAATTTTGTCATCTATACTGAGAAATTTAACTGATTTTTATATAATGCCATATCACACTTTCTTTTCCATCCATCAACTGTGTCATCATTAATAAATTTAACAGTGTATTGATCAAAAATATCTAATGGTTTTTATTTTAAAAATGTCTAGTTTTGATGACGCGTATCTTTAGACATCATCTTTAAATACACTGAATAGTTCTTTATCAGCTGATGAATTAAACTGAGCTACGGGCAAAATGTACACTGCTTGTTATTTTGTTTCAATCTGAATTCCACATGTTTAATAACAGTATTTAAAATGTTGAATAAGAATTCACAAAACATGCAAAGGTGGATATACAAAAACATTGGGACGAAATGATTACCTAAAGAAGAAACTTAAATATGTAATAATAAATAATGATAAATTTTATTAAAATTTTGAGGGTTCTTGGCCTACGAGTCTTTTTAACACAATTGTATTAGGTTAGTGGAGAGTTTTCAATAAAGTTTGAGTGATAGTGGCCTAGGAGTTTTCATATAATTAATATTAGCAGTTTATAATCTTTTTGAAAATTTATAAACATAGGAGGGTCATATGCGTCGTAGTAACAAATACAATAAAGATCATGGAAGGCAAATTAGTGGCTTATGACCTTTTTAAAATTAAAATGATGGAGGTCATAAATTTTTAAAAAAAAGTTGAATTGTGGTAGTTTCATATACGTCTTAGGAATTTTAAAATTGTAATAAATTTTGGGGTGTCGTATGCGGCTTGTTAACATAAAATGAAAATGAGAAAAGATTCAGTAGTGGCCTATGCCTCTTTTCTTAATTTAAAATACTGGAGAGGGGGGAGGGCCATATCTTCGTTAGAAAATAATAAAAATCGAGGGGTTATATGATGACTTATTATTTGTCTGGAGGGGGTTTTAAATTTTTTTTGTTTATTAACAAAAAGGGATAAAACTGGATAATACAAGGTTATTGGTCCTGGTTATAGATATTTTATACTACTTTAAAACGTAACAGTTGCCTTAAATAAAACAAAGTACAAACATTAGACGGTTAGCTTCTCAAACATCTGAAAGAGCTGCCATTCGATTACCAGTGTGTATGTTGAGTGTGGGTCTCTGTTGGTCTGTTTGTCTGTCAGTTGTACCATGATAGTTCATAAGAGAGAGAGAGAGAGAGAGAGAGAGAGAGAGAGAGAGAGAGAGAGAGAGAGAGAGAATATTATCCGATGATGTTAAACTGGCAGCACGACTGACCGCTCAACACGCACAATCACGCAGTGTGCGAGAGAATGGTGAGAAACAGAGGTCTTCATGCTTTGAAAAATTTTAAATGGTCAGTTTTATAACTTCATAGGTTTTATAAGTGCATTAGATAGAATATGTGTCCTACATTCAATATGACATGTCTAACTACAAATTTCCAATATTGACATATGTGTGTTAGTATTATGTTGTGTAAATAAAACATAAGTGTGTCATATGTAGGCTGTATCTACTTTGCTGTATACATTTTTGCATTAAAGGAAGATCGGCAAGCGTCGTTTCCTTAATACATCTTGTGGTACCGACTCAAGGCCAACGATTATATTTCGCACCTGGTGAGCGGAAAATTATTATGTATTCAAAATCCCGTATATTTTCGCGTTGCAAGATCTAGGTTTTGAAAATTGTTTATAGAAGTCGCGGCGGGACCGTTTTGTTTGGTATGGAAAAGGTAAAGGCAGCCGAAAACTGAGGTACCACTGGACCAAATTGCTATAGTAATAACTACAGCTGAGGCCAGCCTATCAACATTTTTGCTCGTGTATTCTTTCCCATTTTTAGAAATGACATTATTTGAAAGTATATCTACAATGGATGGTGTTGCATAGCAAAAATAAGTGTGCATGGTTTAAGCTATGTAGGAAAGATGTGTTTGAATATCTGTGCAAGAGAATATTGTGTCAAACATATGGACCATTTTAAAAGAGGTTGCAGAGTCTACGCATGCTAGAAGTGTGGTACTGGAACATAGACCGATTACAGGATATTAACTAGCTGCGGTGGTCTCCAAACTGTAAGAAGAATGAAAAGACTAGAGAACTGGGCAAGAAGGCATTTTAATAAAGTTGTATGTGAACTTCAAGCAAAACGAAAACCGAGTTAGAGGATAGGATATCACTCTAAAATGCTGTAATATTCTATATAGGCTGTCAGTGTGAATAAAACAATATAGCATTTGTGTTCTATCAAACGTTTGAATGAGTTGCTTTGTAGAGGGATAAATTATGCAAAAGTGAATATATTGGTTGGTAGGAGGCAATGCTGGCCAGTAGAGCAAGTCAACTGTGTCAGCTCCAAGCCTGACGCGCGAATGATTTTTAATTGATCTTTATACAAAGACTGACGACTAAGCCCAGTTGGAGATCTGTGACTCGCACTCTCCTCCTCCTCCTCCTCTCTCTCTCTCTCTCTCTCTGTCTCTCTCTCTCTCGCGCGCGCGCGCGCGCCAGAACTGCGTATTGTTTTCATACGCGAAGAAATTAAAGGGCTGCAGCTTGATTGACCCCCCAAAAGGAGCTACGCAAGGGTATTGACATGTTTGGCAAACTAGAATGTCGGTTTGAATTAGATGGACGCAATACATATGTTAAGACGCCATTTGCACTTCTCCTGTTTAACAGCCATGTTTAGTTTGTAAATAAGGAAGTCAAGGATTTCGACAGCTTTAGGCCAGTGTAACAGCAACCAGATTAGTAACAATGGATTCGACCGAGCAATTCCAAGGAGAATTATTCAAGTAGACTTTGCCAAGGACTATATGGAAGCCCTCGAGTTTGTATAAGCCTCCGTCTTAAAAAGCCCCTCTATGTCTTCCATTGCTTGGTGCTTGAAAGCGAGAAAAGAGCGTGTTTTCAGCAGCAAAAGGTGACACAAGAGGTTTGTATTACTGCCGAAGAGCATGCGGGTCTTGTTTGCGAGCTGTACCATGTACATACCATCGAGACCGCTGGTCTGGTCCTTGCTTGGAGTGATTGACGTGGTGACATTGTGGGCGACCAGCCGCAAGAGTTGGACCGGAAACACTTCTAACAGGTCAAGGGATAGATCGAAAAATCTCAAATGAAGTCACCTTAACGGCTGCGTTTTGTTACTACGGCAAGGACGTGCTTCAGTATTTGGTTGTTACCATCGAGCGACAAGAGGGCATCAAGGTAACTGGTGTCGATGTCGTCCGTGCCTATACTGCTATGAAATCCGAGCTGCCATCTTTAACTGAACTATCAAATTTTCGGTAGCTGCAGAAGCACATAATTTATCAAATTTGGTTTCAACCTGGTAGAGGTTATAAACACTAAGGCCATTTTATTTCCCTCGAGTCATATCTTTGTTATATTGATTGTCATATTGTCTGAAGAGGAACGGAGAAGAGCCTTGTCGACTCTTGGACAGTTTGTATAACACAGAACTGTGCCGCACAATGTAACCAAGGTATTGTGTGAGCTGTATGGCTGTGCTGGCACTGAGGTCAGTAATTATGAGAAAAAATACCCAGCAAACCTTGTATTTGGACTTGCCGGCAGACGCTATAATAAAGCATCAAGGGGTCAGCTTTACCAGGACAAGATAGAGGCCATGACATACATTAACGGTCGCTTGCACAAAGAGCTGGACTCAGACCTACACCAAGTTGTTGGCCAGGTACAGAGAAGGGTTCTAAATGGCTACCGACCCATTTCACACCTCATTCTCAACGGCATGCGTATCCTACTCTAAAATATTTTAGCGCACTGGGTGGCACTGAGGTTACAGTGCATACAGATTGTGTCTGCACAACTATGGCGGAGCAGGAGGCCCGTCAACGGTTCCGGAAATAGACTACTGGATGTAATAAAATGTGGAGCGCCTTCGTATCGACGCCATCTCCCATCTTCCTGAATGCCTGCTTCCTTGCAACATTTAGGACCTAGAGATGGCTGTATGTCCATGCATTCGAAAACTAGCATGAAATAGTTAGGGACGAAAAACTGAACCGAAAGAAAGCCACAAGACATTGAAGCAAATGCACCGCGGAAGTGGAACTCAGTTGAAATGTACGACTGCCTAGAAGAACTGCTGCATGAGGAAATCGAGACGAACTTTCCGACAGTCAACTGTAAAATGTCCAGCTCCAAATAAAAGGCAGGCCCTCTTCTAATTGTTGGATACAATCACGAAACTGAAGAAAAGCACCCTTGAGCTTAACAGGGGAAAGCACCTTGGGCATACCACATATGCGAATGTGCTTACTGTCTGTCCCACCAACCCATTTTGCGACAGGAGTACCAAGGAATAGAGGCTGGAGACCGTAACGACGGCTTTCGCACCCGTGTTCCTCGAACGTATGCTGTAACATGGGGTGAAGTAAAAAGAAGACCACAAAATATATGATTTTATTTCCTCCTGCTACGTCTCTTCAACCGTCATCGTACTTTTCGTTACTGGAGCTACATGCGAATTGGCAGTCTCAGATTTTTTCTCAGCTCGACATTGTCTCATCATCTCTGATTGATTTTTTCGTACGCAAATCTTCCAGAATTCTTCGTTTTCGTGACGTGTCATTTGTGTAGGATACTTAGTTGCTTCATTTGTCAATTACATCGTCGGTACTTATCCTCTCCGCTCTTTTCTTTTTTCTCAAACGTAACATGCTTATGATCATACCGGCTGCAACTTGCGCTAGCATGGCACCGTACCTAAAGTAAAGATGGCTACTAATGTTCGATAAAAGGCCCGAATAATTGGAACCTTTTCAAGGTCTGCTAGAAGCTGCTTACCGTTGTCGATCGGCCGATTGCGGCTTACAAATGTCGTGTAAAGGCCAAGCAAAGATGATCCTAAAGAAGCTGTCGCATTGCTATCAAGATTAGCCTCAGAGAAAGCGAAAGCATTTTGCAAAATCTTTCTCACTCATTTCTGCACCACCTTTAAGTATTAGATGTCGTCCAATGTGTTCTTAGACCATGCCCGACGCAGCTAGTTGAGATAGCCTTTCACGCTGTTGTTACGAAACTGTGCTACAATAACCTTGTAGATTATATCACCAAAAGTGTACATGGGTAAAGTATATCATTATATTCGTGCTTAACCGTATCTCGTGTTATATGGCTCAGTCATTGTATGTTTTGCTATTCACATGGATTCAGTGATACTATGTAACCCGGTTACTGTTTTCGATGGTGATGCTGGTCCGAAGCAAGGAATTGCTGGATTGGTGTGTCTGGGTGATAATGAGGATCTTGATGGATTCTTCGGCAGGCTGGGAGGACTGGACAGGACAAGTAGCTTTTTCACTACTGGACAGGAACTCTGGAGTCGAGTGGAAAAAGCGTGGTGGTTGCCTTGAAATACTGAGATCATTGTTCCTTAGGTGAACCAAAAATACTTCCGCATCTTTCTCACGCGTGCCAATGGCGTGTAATATGCTTCATTTAGACATATCGTTGAGCAGATACTGACTATAAAATAAAAGGGACCTTTAAATGCTGATTCGAGAAACTGGCAGGCAAACACGCTCTTGCCGATGAGATGACGACCGACGATCATGGCGCGGTGTGGTTGTAAGTTATCAAAGATCACGTTGCACTCGCCGCCATTTTGTTGTCCTCGCTGTTCCCTCTGGTCGGTAGAGGGATGAAAAGAATTGGCCATCTCGGATGTTGAGCTGTGCGTCCATGAATATGTATAAGTCATGTTTAACACATATTCCTCCTGGGCCGTCTCAACGACATTTGATGCATTCTCGAAAAACTTTGCCGGCTTGTTCCGGTTGAATTTCAACGGATCCTCTTTCTTATTTACCACCATCCTGCAATGGTGCAAGATTCCCAGTTTTCCCATGTACTGCTGTCTAATCACTCGTGTGAGTTCTGCGTGAGTCATAATGTCGCAGACCAAAAAGATTTAGCTAATTGTGAAGCTTGTCGCTTCTTAGTGCTCTGGATCACCAAGTCACAGTCGTTAAACATCTGCTTGCAGATGAGATCGTATAAAAGGTGAGACTGGGAGTATGACATGTGATAATCTAACAGTTCGAAGTCGAACGGTACATTGAAGTGGAGGGAGCGAAATAGAACATTGGGCTATTGGGGTTTAAGTGTCCTTATTTTAATATTTTAAGATTGGCCTTGTATTTCGCACGAACTAAAAAATATGGCTTAAGAAACTGAAATTGTGGTCGCATATAGAATCCCTACGAAGATGAAACCACACTTACCACCGAAGCCAATGAGACAGATGAACTACAGACGGAAATCCATTCTTTAGCTGGATGCTAGCAAGATCGGTCTACAGGAAGATTAGAACAACACTAAGCATGTAAATTGCGTACAGCAAAACACTGGACCATTCTGGAAAACACACAATCAATCCTACATTTATGGCGAGGCAAGACGCACCCTTGCAGAAAAGTGTAAGCGGAACTAGATTTCCTAACTTATAAAAAAGGCTGAAGTAAATTATTCGCCCCATCCACGCTACAAAGACAAGTGGAGTTAATTTCTTCCGAGCTTTCGGTTTTTTAAAAGAGCACCTACTGGGCGATTCGCGGCACAGGAAAGCACATCAGCCGACGTAGGCAAAATCAACACCTTCTCACATTGTCAGGATCTGCGGACACGGTGCATAGAGAAGCTGCGGCTCAGGAACCTGACAGTCTCTTGATGCAAGAGATTGTGGCATTTCATAGGTCACGAACTTAGGAACATGTTTGAAGCACTCGATAACCACATCAAATAATAATGAATAATCTCACGAACCTTTCAATCTTGATAAACACATCAAAATAAATAAAACGCTGATCCAGGTGGAAAATGATACACACGTCAACAGAGAAGAAATGGGGCAAAGACATGAGAACGCATTACAAAGCTAGATGACGAATACAAACTGCGGTTACATGCTGCAAGCATTAACCGAGAGGGCCATGAAAACCAAATTTCCATGATTCTGGAGACTGTCAATCAGATATTTATACGGACACAACACGGCTGTAAAGTTGCGGCCACTTTTACGCAAGCACGGCATCACCAACGCCCGGTATTATCGATAATATTGTGTCATTCCTCGCAAAACCATCCAATGTCATTGGCTGGCTGGCTGGCTGGCTTGCTGACAGGAAATCTGGTAGTGCTTGTTATCACCATAGCGGTCACATTCTTTGTCGTTCCACTCTATCACATTGGCAATCACAGTTAATGCTTGTACTGTTTTCTTAGCATCGTGGTTTGTGTGGTGCTGGCTTGTGCGGGTACGCCTTGCAATGCGGGTTGTAGTTAGTCTTTGTCGGTTGCGGTTGCTGCACTGTGAGACTTGTAAAGCCTGAATTACTGACAACGGGCTGCCTCTTTGCTTTAGCATCAATGTTTCAGCCTAGTGACAAGTTTTCGGTTCCCATAACAACTTTGTTCTTATACCTTTCGATAGATGATGTAGCGAAGGTCTATGTCGCATGGAATCTTGTAAAGGTCAGATGTAATCAAGCTTGCTTCTGGCATAGAATACGTCGTGTTACATTTGTATTAGCTTCTGGACATCTGTGTGGGAAATCACACATTTTCCCTTGCAAGAAACTGTTTGGGGAGTCAAAGGCGGTTCCTACTGCTATTATCGATGTCAATGTTCGGCCTTGTACGTTTAATATTTCTTGCTCGAACGCTGTCGTTGTGATGCTCTCCCCCGGCTTCGGTAAAACCTTGCCACTTAAGTCGGTTTTAGTTTCATCGTTTTGAGCAATATGTTCAACGTGCCGTGCATAGTTGTTTGACGGTCCAGTAAACGTTTAATAAACCAGTAAAAACTGCACATCTTCTTGTATACAATGCTGATATTTTGATTGTTGGCATGACAAGAAGATGGTCGCTAAAACTAAACCCAGTGTTGAGCAATGATTCGGTAATATGTTCTCTACCCTCCTCTAAGCAGTTAAAAACACTGCCGGTGCTATATTTTGCATTTCTGTTGAAGCGAATTATTGTAGTAATGCCATTTTCGTACTTTTCTTAACAAGCTGTAACATTGCAAATGAGTGTTGCATTGACTAATCCTCTAGTTTGACCGGTGGCTGTATGACAGGTGATCCACTGGTCCTGCTACCGGTATGGGCTCCGAGCCCAGGATGGTATGTCATTTCGCCTGCGCTTGGTAACAACAAACTTATTGCAAAACCGACCTCAACCAGCAATCCAATAGTCATTGTAGTTCTCGATGGGTAACACAACATAATCACGCTCGAAAAAGTAGTGCAGGCTGTAATTCCAGGAATGAATGCGAACTACAACGCGGCGACAGGTGGGTCAGCATCACACTCACCGACGGAAAGTATCAGTTATATCTTGAAGTGTTCTCCATCATCTTTGGATTTAAAGATTTACTAAAATTTTACGGAGCTGTTACTCACACGGCACCCAATGCACCAGCCTTAATCAACGTCATGTGGTTTCATGTTCACATCGAACAAATAAACTTAACTGGAATATTGTTGATTCGAAAAACAGCACGCTGCTACAATTTATTCGTCTGATTGGATTATTATTTGGGGACACATTCCTATAGAATGCCACGCTGTTGTAAACTACGTGACGGCGCTATTAAGGAACCATCTTCCAAAATGCCTTAATGTCGCCTCATATGTTGAAACCTCTTCGCTGCAAGCTGGGCAGTGCGAGCCCGGCCAACGCAAACGAAGATACTTACACAGCATCTGGTGTGAAGGTCTAAACGTCAGCGCCGAACTCCTTGAAGGTCGGATACTTAACAGCCGACACTATCACGTTGCTTAATGGAATTACCGCAATGTATACGTATAGTTACTATCATTGAGATTCAACGCAAAACTTTCGAAACTTTGGTGGTTTCGCCATCGGCAACAGTAATCACACTATCACCATCCCAGAAGCCTGTTTGTATTTCATTAATATCATATTGTCGGAAGGTGGGGAACACTTCAATCTGCGCAAACGTAGTCGGACGGGCACATGATTACAGAAGTAATTAGTTTTGCCGTTTCTGCTGACATGTCACACGACAAATATACGACTAGCCTTGAGTTTATACTGGCTGCCGAAGACACCAGCCGGTACGAGGTTTTCAACGGCAACACACGAACACCGGAATATTCAGGGACTCTAAATATCTTCTGTTTCGTAATCAGAACTTGTGTTATGCTAAACTTAAAGGCAAAAACAAATAAAACCTTAAAGTAAAGAACATACACAAGCTAGCAACACGAAACATTGGCGCCACCTGCTAATTAACAGAGCGCCGATGGAGTAATGGAAAAGCCTACATAGCAAGTACAATGACATCGACAAGGAATACAAACTACTGGTTCGAGAGTATCTTCGCGTCCGTGGGGTTGACAATTACCGGTTCAGATTGGGGTGGAACGAGGATATAAAGTAGATGGACTTGGAGCAATGTGTTCACCTACAGCAACCTAAGCCAATCCACTAGCAGATAGGTTTAATTGTACTACACAGACGAAAGAACAATGTGTTCCCTTAATATACGACTTGGCGCGACGCCTCAGATATAAACTTTCCTTTGGGATATGTAGAACCTTTTATCACTCTTCTCACTGGAAAATACAGATGCAATAGGGAAAAGATAAAGAAGAGAAGGTAATTCTGATGCAAAGAGAATGAGAAAAGGAAGAAAGGGAATTTCAATTCAGATTAACAGAAGTAGACCTGGCAAGTGGAAAACACTACTACTTTACACACAAGATCGGGTTTTCTTATTACCAGAAATATTAGGTTAGTACCCTTTTTAAAAACAATGAAGTAGGTAAATATTTTCCTCATTTGGAAAGGGTTGCTGAAAATTTGAAATGGCCAAAAGAACAATAGACTCTATCAGTACAAAGTGTACTTATTGGCAAAGTTCGTGAAGTCTACATTTCACTGTCTGTACAATAAGAATATGATTATGATTTGGATTAAAGAATGTATTTTAAAGGGTCATGAGCTGGTATCTAAGACATATTGACAAAAGTTTAGAAACTATAAAAAATTGAAACTGGACAGACACATGTCGAATTTGCGAGAGATAAGGAACAGTTAATTGATAAGTGGTTCTCAGCCAAGAAAGTTGGTCCAGAATTCAATAATCACAGATAACTCACATTAATTAAAGAGGTCAAGAATTGAGTCCACAGTGATGCCAACACCTACTTTGAGGAACAAAAGAAAATGCTGATCGTGCAGCTGACGATTATTTCTTTGCTCACAAAGTTTCATTTGTCAGTAAGTTTTCCACACAGTAGTTTCCTGGCTAAAACCGTCTCAGACTCAAACGACCACTATTAAATATCAATCGATCACAATATTCAGGCATCAAGCTTCTAATAGGAATTATACGAAATCCTCATCTGTTTCTACTTGCACCTACTGCAAGAAGAAAGGTCAAGTTATTTCTGATTGCTACAGATTGAAAAATAAGCAATGTAAGCACGATAGCTATTTCAGATATTCTTATTTTTATGAGGTCATAGTCATGGTCATATTTTGAAACCACTACAGTTGTTGGGTGAAATAAACCACAGTCTGATTTTATTATAGAGAATAATTAATCATTCAGTTCGAAATATTCTATATCACTCATTAGTGATTCTGCCAATCTTATCCCTATAAAAATTTTATTGGACACTGCAGCTTCTCAGAGTCCTTTGCTATCAAGCACATTGCCTTTTCAAGAGAGTCTTCTTCTAATGAAAGTGTTCTTATTCAGCGATTAAAGTGTGGCTTTGTTAATGTTCTTCTCCATTGTGTCAAACTTTGTCTATGGAAAGGTGACAGTCGGACCAGGAACTTCTTTACCCATCGAGGGTATTCATTTATTACTAGGTAATGACCTAGCTGGAGAAAAAGTTGTGGTTAATCTACTTGTAACTGACAAGCGTTGTTTGGATCAGAAACTCGATCCTATTGAAAATGAAATTCCTTATTTATACCCAGACTGTGCAGGTACTAGAGCTATCGCAAAGAAAGCTCTTGAGAGTGATGTTGATTAGGAAAGTATTCCTTTCTCTGACACATTTATTGGTTAGGCTTTTGATGATGTCACCTTTGCTCCGGATATGGATCAATCAAGAGGTATTGATAACAGTGGTCTTCTTTTACTACTCATCCTCGTTATTCTTATCAGGGTGGCAAAAGACAATCACTCATTGTCGAACAGGAATAATATCTTGTTTGTTTCAGAGGGCTATTGCTTCATATATATTTCGTGTCATTCATGAGACTTCATCGTATTTAACTTTTTATCCATATGTATATTTTACGTACTAAAAAAATTCTTTATTGTATAAATCTTTGAATTTCTTTATGAGGGAAGGTGTTATCTATATTTGCATTATTGCTTGGCTTTTCTTAATGATAACATATTACGGTAATCTGTATTTTTACTTGACCTTGTCCAAAATCAAGTTCATGGTGTACGTCTCCAGTAACACTGAGTTTGTAAACAACAGAATACACAGCTAATCGTTCCTCTATTATTGTGGATTAAATATTCAGATTATTATTAATGGTAAATAATACTTACCTGAATTCTGAGTTAAAGATACAGTCATTCTGAACTTAGAAACTTCTAGAATGGAAGTTTCCATTAAGATGACAGAGTCTTTTCAGAAAATGGCAATTGCGACCTAGGTCAAGTAGAGGCGTATATAATCTTGTTTACATTGGGATTATTCATTCTTGCCTTAACATATGAAGTGTACTCAGTCTTATTGTTGTGTTCCGTTTCTCATTTGGGTGGATTTATTTATTCAATTATTATTCACTAGAATTACAGAGTGAGAAACATTGATTTGGAAGTAAAATGAATCCAGACAAGGACATTGTCAATTATATTATTGTGATACATCAAAAGACTGTGTACAGAACGCCCCCAATCAAGGCCACATGTTCATTAGCACATTCAAAACATCAGACACATCAACATATTCAATACTGGAACTTATTTGGAACACCACTAGAATTCAGTTCAAAGTTCATGCATTTGGACTTGTGAACATTTAGGAATAATTAATTCATAATACAGTAAGTTCTTTTAAATTTTCACTTTGCATTCTAGGGAAATAAATTATTTGTTGAAATTTACAAAACGTTTTTGGTTTTGCATTTCTCTGTTACTTAGTTTAAGACCATACAATCGTAACACATTAAGCACTGATACTTATGTTACTCTCATTGAGTTGTATTCAATCATATTGAGTATCCTGTCAGACAAATATTTGTTCAGCAGATGACAAATATTGCAAATTTTCCAGCCCTACTACTAACTGAACCTTTGGTTTACTCATTGTGAGGCTTGAAAATAGTGTTGCACAGACAATATACAAATGTATCAACCCTAGCAGAGACGGACATCTGTCTACATTACATTACTATATATGATAGCATTGGTGGTTCCTTGACGAGAGCTATTGTCATTTTTTTTTCCAATTCATTTGCAGCAACTTTTGTTAGAAGAATAATAAATGTCAAGTGGCTGCCCTCTCTATTTAAACTTGATCACTATATGAGCAGAAATTGTCTTTCCATATCAATGCGTTTATGAGACAGATTTGTTTCTTCAGTAGACATTTTGTTACCAGATGACTCTTTTTCTGTTTATCAGTAAGAATGCAGATTGCAAAATGACTGTTCAAATTTTTAAAAAGAAAATAGGAGTATATCGAGTTTGTGCATCGTACACATTGGATAGAATTTTATGCTGAACATTATAAGAGAGAGAGAGAAAGGGATACTTTGCCTTCTTATAATAGTTTAATGTGGTGGGGTTCTCTGCCTTCAGTAAGAATTTTATTATGTTGAGGATTTACGCCCTTAAACAAGAATTTGACATGGAGATGTCACTCTGGTCTCCAACGGGAACTAAACATAGTTAGGCTCTCTGGTCTCTGACGGAAAATGTAATGTTAGAACTACCACATACTAACCAACACGTCGTTTGGACTAACCAACAGCCACTCCTCTATTGAAGACACTAGTAGTATTTAAACAAACGGGTATAAGAAGAATATATGTCAAAACGCTTGTAAAGTAAATAAAGCCCCTATTCCCTATAATTTCCATCTCCACCTCCTATAGACAAAACTAACACAGCTATAACCCTTACCAGAAAAAGAGAGAGATGAAATTCAGTCATTCACCCAGCACACACACACCACACATCGTGAAGAAATCTCCTCTTGGGTCTCAATAGCTTTAGGGGAATGTTTTTACATTCAACACATTGGATACATTGTCAAATGTGAATGACAAAAAGTTTTGTTTGCAGAAAACATCCCACCATCCCAGCCAGACTTTTTCTCGTTTTGGGTGAAATATCTTACGTATGTGTCAAACATACACGTTCAAATGTTACAGTTAAAATCAGTTTCTCTACTGATTTGTACACTACTCCAATAGTAGAGGTTATTTTTTCACCCAAATTTAGAGGTTGGTATGGAGTCCACAGGGTTAACATGTGTGTGCCTGTATGAGGCATAACGAGAATTAAACATCACGTCTCTAATTCACAGGTTTAACACGTCCGGGCCTTTATGAGGTCTAACGGGAATTTAACATGACATCGTCAGTCCATACGTATCAGTCTGTATAGGGACAAACGGGGAATCAACATTACGCCTTAGGATTAACATGTATAAACCTCTTTTGGGTCTAACGGTAAATGTAATGTTAAACTTATGTATAGGTTTAACATGTATTGGTATCTATAGGGTCAAACGAGAATTTAACACTACGCTTTCATTAAGAAAAATGTAAAAGGTCAAACGGGAAATGTAATGCTAAAAATGTCAAGCGATCTTTTGTGTGAGGGTTGATATAGTCTGTAACGGAATTTAACATTACGCTGTTAGCCCAAAGGTTTAACAAGCTTTGGCCTGTATGTGGTATCACGGGAATTTAACACTATGACTTTAATCAACTGGTTTAACATGGTTCGGCCTGTTTTGGGTCTAACGTGAATTAGCATTAAGACTTTAGTCCACATGGTAAACGTGTGTGCCGGTATGAGGTCAAACGGAAATTTACCTTTACACCGTTATTCCACAGAATTAACATGTGTGGATCTGCATGTGGACAAACGGGGAATCAACATTACGCCGTTAGATTAACATGTTTAAGTCTCTGTTGGGTCTTTCATGAAATGTAATACTAAAAATACGCTTTAGATCTAACATGTGTTGGTATCTTTAGGGTAAAACGGGAATTTAACACTACGATTCCATTTAGAAAAAGTTATAGTGGTACATGGAAAGAAACAATGTCATTTTTATGGCCAAGTTGTCGCGTTGGATCATCAATATTATATTTCATAGATATGACAATGAACGCTAATGACGCCAAGAATACGAAAAATGGCTGTTGTCTGGATTTATCTTTTCAACCTTTATTCTCCTCAAAAAGAATTGTAATTCCTATTCCAAACGTTTGTGTGGCTTGCGACAAGTGCATTATACAATCTTTGTTTCATCACAGTCAAGCCTAATTACAGGAGGACGTAAAAAGATATTTCGTGGCTTAAGAACTCTTGCCGATTTTAGCCGAGTGGAATTTAGACTCCGTCAGTGCAGCAACATCAAGGGCGCATATGCTTTACCTGAACACTCTTCCTGTGCTGGTATATGCCTTATTCATCAATGTTAAACACTGTACAAACTTTCAGAGGAAATCTTATAAGTAAAAAAAATGTTATGCGACAAGTTATTTTCAAACCAAAATTCAGGCGTGTGTTCTACCTCAGTAGTTTGATTGCATACAGCATCAGACTCGTAATTCAAGGGCTTGAGACCCGCCTAGGTCAGTTCATGTCGGCTGTCGCAATGTGTCCTTGGAAAAGGCACTAAGCTCTTATTTGCTCCGCATGATATAGCCAAGTTCTGTATTAACAGTGTCGTTGAAACCAACCTATTACATTGTATTCTTATCTTCTATCCATTCTGTTCTATGTCTATAGAAAGCTACTCTTGTTCCCTTTTTTTCACTCCCTGAGCTCTCTGTCTCTCTCAATATCCTTCTCAATCGTTGACTATAAAATAACGATACAATGTGTTTCGAGGAAAAGATGGACTCACATTAGTTCAGTCGTTTTCAAAACTGCCACAGAAAATATTGCAAACATACAAAAAATCTCTATTTTAATACCCTGAGCTCTGCTAAATTCTCCCTTAAAGTCAAACCTGTAGCCAAAAATGTATAATAAATTTACTCTCAAAAACGTTCATAGATAATATTTTGCTTTCCGTGCCTTCAGTATAGGTTCAGTAGGTGGCCTTTTGATATCACATTCACATATTATGAGTATTTCAGTAGTAAGGTAGATGGACTCGTTATCAGATGAACATATTGAGGGTACGTGTACATGGTCAGTAAGTAATAAGATCATGATAGAACTTTATTTTATTTATTCAGTTAATCATTTTATTTTATATGTTATATCTTATATATCGTATGAGATATCTAGTTTGTTTAAAAACAAAATACGAGTTTGGTTTGCCGTACTAAATGTAAATTATAATGGCCGTCTGTTTTAATTAATTATCCACATAAACAACGGCTTTAGAGAATGTAGTAATTTCGACCCTCTTATCTTACTGACCACCTCGAAAGCAAAGTTGTTGATATGATTAATTCCTGAATAAGTCCGATTTCAAAATTTTTATCAGGTTATACAAAAATACACGAAACAGAACGGAAAATGTTATTCCTAGATCCTACAGAAGATTACTTCATAATACAGGGATATCACATCCACTGATTTGCCCATCACTCAAGGAAATTCAATGGTATTACTTTTGATTGGTATATATTCTTCTATACTGTGTCTAAAGAAGGGCATCATATTCAACCTGCTACCTAAGTAGCATGAACATTATTTTCGGTCAGTGTTACTGTAATTAATGTGTATATCTTCACAGTGAAGAGCACAAACCTCCCCAAAACCATTTACTGCTCACTTTAAGTCTTCATAGGATATTCACACGTGCAATCACATTTAATAATCTTTCTCTCTGATACTGGTAACCGGGGTGGTATGCGTATTAGGTTTTTTCTGTAAGAAGTAGGTAGGGAACGTATAGGAGAATAGGGACTTAATTTCGTTCATAATGGATTCAAGTCTGTTTCTTACTGCCCCTTCTTTAGTCAAACCCGTTGTGGTCAGCAGATGAGTGGCTGCTGGTCTGTCAAAACGACGTATTGGTTAGTATCGGTTTAACATGAAATCTCCCGTTAGAAGCCATATAACCACGACATGTTAAATTCCCACTGAGTCCAGAGAGCCTAATATGTTAAATTCGCGTCATGGACTAGAGAGCCCTACCATGTTAGATTGCCATTTCACTAATATATGGTGCAGCCATGTCCTATTTTGAAGGTGAACGTCACTATTGATGAATGACTAAGATATGTCATTTTTTTTTTTGTTTTGTTTTGTTTTGTTGTTGTTGTTTTTATTATCTTTTAACTGCTTATGTCATATATAGACCTGTCAACCCTTATGATTTTGCCGTAAGTCTTACAAAAATTACCCTTAAAATACGGACTTACGGCATAAAAGCAAAAACTACGGAAAAATGATCGTAGCCGAAAAATCCGGATAATTGGTTCATCCGTGTTTGATTTGGATCCGGGTTTCATATTAAAATCAGTGAAATTAGTCAGGGAAGCAGACTAACTTTACAGCAGCACCTCAGACGCTTTAAACTGCATCTATTTGTTCATGCGAAGCGTCTGCATGATCAAACTGTTGATTATAGAATTAGTTTATAAATGGCGTCCAGCAAGCGAAACATTTTTAAGACAAAGGGGAAAATAAGCCTCTTGAAAAGTTTTAATAATCGACACCGAGGAATGAAAAGAAAGATTCAGATTCTTGTGAATAAAAGCTGGAAAGGACACAATTACGTTTGTTTGACATCACGTGCAAATTTGAGTATGTCTAATGGCGGGAGATATGATTGCCGTCGTCATGTGAAATGGAAAAAGAATTTCCAAGAATTACGTAAAGTTGAGAGATAGCAACAAGCCACAGAGCTGCATATGGTGTGGAACTTAAGTTTGTACAACTGTATTAGTGGCAAATAAAGTCTACGCGTACTTTACAAACTTTTCAGTTGAACATAATGTTTATCGTTAATTTCATTACGTTTTCCGGCTTTACAATAGTAGTTTATGATATTTGTTTTACACCTTACTGAAAACTAGTCAATCTTACGGGAAATAAATCAACTGCCTTACTGAGAATCGTCAGGGTTGGCACGTCTGCATATACGGTAGTATTTTGCCACAGGAGCTGTATGGTTATTCATACCTAATAAGTAATCACTTGCAAGTGGATTTATTGTTATATTTCGAGGATTTGTTTACGTTTCTTAAATATAGTCACTCTGCTGACGATTTAACTTTGAAAAGAATCATCCTGGCAAAACGTTGTGTGAACGATGAAATTATGGAAATTGCATATGTATCAGTACAAAGGGTATTTGAAAAGTTCTGAATATTTTGTCATATTATTGTTTTATTTCTTTGATCCTGTCTATAAAATGGTTTTGATGCCGTTTGATACACAAACATGAGTTCCATTAAAAAAATACATCTGCTGCAAGTGCAGCGCACCTAACACCTACAGATGTATGCGTGTGGGCGTAAACATAGGTAAATGACGGTGGCGTAAAATTATCAGAGAAAGGAAACAATTTTGCTACTGAGCAAGACATATACTTTGAAAACTCGACGCTTTTAGGATACATCCGACTGATATCAAGGCCGACTTTAATAAAAATTTGCGGAACTGCATACGCAAAACTTTATTCAAATCGGCCTTGATCTTAAAATAACCGTTATATCCTAGAACTGTGATGTGGGTTTCATGATTTTAAAGACTGTTGCAAATCAATGGAAGGTGACCTGCGTTTTGGCGGATGCCGTCTGCGATTGGTGAGCCGGAAGTAGCTGAGCATTTCATGAAGATATTCGATACCCATTGACAGATGTTTCTGTTATCACTGGCATTGATTTAATGTTGACAGCTGGGAAAAAACGGTTGAAATCCAAAACAAAAAACAAGTTACTTATGAAATATGAAAAGAGTAACAACAGACGTTTAAATGAAAATGTCACAGCGACGAATCCTGGATATACTTTTTTGAACCCGACTGAATATAAGATAATATAGGTGGGATTGAAGAAAATGAGCTGAGACTACAAAGAGCATGACGTATTCTGACTGTAAAGAGAGTTCTATACGCATTAATTTTTGATGTCAAAGGTTCAGTCGCCCATGTACATGTGTCGGACTATGCTAATGTCGCTGGACATTCGTATGATCCGAAAGTGATGCCAAACGTTAATGAATACTTCTAAACCACAAAGGTACCAGCAGTATCCATTTACTCCATGAAAACATACTGATCTATCAATCCACCATCGTGACAGACTTTATGAGGGAACCCAGCAACCTCCATACATCCCTGATTTACCTCAATCTCAATCGACTTTTGGCTGAATTCCATTATCAAAGATTAGCCGAGGGGCAGACGGTATCATAAACCGACATGTTGCTGGAATACATTTTTTCAGTGTATGAACAACAAACAAAAAGTAAATACAAAATGGTATTTAATAATTGGATAATCAGACTGAGAACTTATATAGACGTGAATGAGGAGTACTTTAAGAGGATTTATTGGTGTACTGTTTACTCAAATGGAACTTTGATTTACAGATCGCTAATATTCGGGTCTATTTAAATAACCTTCGTACTCACACAAGGGTCACACACTACTACATTGGAGATAACTGTTACTGTTTAAATTCAGTGCATCTTGGTTTTATTACTTCAAATAGATTAGCATGATAGAGATAACTTATAACTGCTTTTCTTCCGACCTGAATGCAGGAGAATTTTTATAATGGTTGCTAAACCTATGTAGTACCTAGGCTTTATTCAGTCATGCACAGCTTCTTTTCGAGTGGACAACTATGGCTCCTAGAATCTCTATTTCTTTGTTGGTCATGGCAAATGACAATTTCGATTGATTGAGTTGGTCTGTCTTTTTATGCTCATAAGATACTTCCTTACTTATTGAACAACTCACTGAATACACCACCTAGAAGCATGATTATGATAAGGGTATGATGTATAACGGTACAATAAAGAAATAATATACAGTATATATGAACATATGGAGTGCAACATGAAGCACTATGGTCTGTCAAATATTAGACATTTATAAAACAAAGGCTGAGATAGGAATTATAATATTATGGCCAAAAATGTCTGTCATTAATTATGCAAGATTTCTGACCTTCCATACTACATTACCTGGTTATGGTCAAGTCATCAACAAAAAATAATACCCTAACAAATTATCTCCAGCAGCAGAAACAACAATAGCAAAGTAATAATAATAATAATAATAATAATAATAATAGCATTAGATTGCCGTGATACACTTATGTAATTAATATCTAAACTTGATCCAATGCAGACTGCTTCGATGGCCTAGTGGCTAGAGCGTCCGCCTCGGATGCGGGAGGTCGCGGGTTCGAACTCCGGCCATGGCATACCAAAGACTTATAAAAAATGGTACAGCTACGTCACTAGGTGCTCAGCATTAAGATGTTAGTGTTAGGACTGGTCGGCCTGGTGTCAGGATAATGTGACTGAGTGGGACATCATGCTACATGTCTGCGGCATGATGCCCCAGTGCTAGACATCACTATAAACTACCATACTGCAGACATCGTAGCGATATGACTGAAAACTTGTTAAAGCTACGTTAAAAATCCATATCACACACACACACACACACACACACACACACACACACACACACACACATACTGATCCAATGCTTTCACATGCAGAGTCAGCCTGGCTAGAAATGTCACAGTGTAACATGTTGGGTCTGTTTGGTGGGAAATGTAATAGGTTGTATGACTTAATACCCCCAAATGAAAATTTAATGCATTAACTTAAAACTTGCTGCGTATGTTAAAGACAGCAATTTTACAAAAACGTCATTCTTGCTTTACTGCCAGCCAGTTGTGTTTTTGCACCAAGCAATAAACTAACGTTAGCTCAAATGCTCATTTATAAATTTTGATACAAAGTTCAGAAAAATCACTGTAACATGATGAACACGCTAACCTCGGGTAAAAATTCGCTCTATTCACTTCGTATGGAGTTTGTTGCACGAGGAATGATTTTTTTAAATAGCTTTTTTAGAAGACAGCTGCCAACTTTAGAATTCGTAATCATGGTAGAGTATTTTGTTAAAACACAGTGATGTTTCTTTTTAGTTGGGAAATTAGTTGTCAACTTTATAATCAGTGACAGTGGGAAGATTTATACAAAAAGGCACTAAAATAAGAATAGCATATGATTAGTTGAATTAAAATAAAATTTTCTTCTTTCATAACCTTTTTGCAGTAATGATGCCCCACTAAACACCAAAGCAGACAATGTTTAAACATGTAATTACATTCTGGTTGAACAATCACATGCCATTTACTGTCTTGAATGGGGTTATCTCACATTAGGAATTTAACACAATAACCTATGTTTTAATCTAATTATTAGGCTGGATCAAAAGTTTTGGTCAATTATAATGAGAATGGAAGTAGTCTGCATAGGTTTTGTGAAACTGTATAGTTAAAACGGTAATTAAACAGAAATTGGCTCAGTTAATGGTTATATTTTCTGCTGAATCACCAACACACACGCATACATTCAAGGCAGCAATCCAGATCGACAGTAAATTATTAATAAACTTGAATGTTGCCATTGCTGAAGCAAAAACAGCAAATCAAAACACTACTGGAATGGCAAAAAGCTTGTTTCAAACCCCAAACAAGCCTAACATTCTTACCTTGTAGCATCAGTAGAAATGCGCCAAAATATCGCAATTCACATGACCGATGACAAATAAACAGAATTAAAATGAAGCTTGAAGAACACGTATCCAGGTTCATGCAAAGTCACCGTAGAAATGGAAGCTTAGACAGACAGAATTGAATGTGGACTATTATATAAAAGCATTATAGATGTTAATTTATAAGGATATGACACTCAGTAAAAACAATGACCTCAAAGAAATTTTAATAATGCACAAAAAATTACTGCGTATCCAAGTATCTAAATCAGTCAAGTTCAAAAGAGTTCACACTAAGTTATATATTTATGTGTATACCTTCTGTCCAACAGTGTGTAACATCTACATGAAGCAGTCAGAGCTATACGTCATATGATTCTTTGATCAGCTCCTCGATTTACTCTCTGATTGGGTTATACTGCTTTGCGTGTCCATCCACCAAGACCTCCGGTCCGTAGTCCAAGATTAACCATTCTTTACCAGTCCTAACGATGGAGCACATGATCACAGCTCGGGAGTTCAGCGCATGTGTGAACATGGTCTCACAAAGATTGTGATCTATATCACGTGTATCGAAGAATTTCAGGCTGGGGTTGGAGAAAGCCGATAGATTTGGTGACTTCCAAGAGTTAAGTGTGAAGAAGATGTGTGTTATGGATGATGGCAGGCGCTTGAGATGAACATCGATCTTTTGGTGTCCAGTACTTTCCTCACTTGTTGTAATCTCTTGTGTATGTTTTACTGCTCCGTTTAAGTAATAATCATCAGTAGGATGATTCCAATCAATTAGCTGTATGAATTTGGATTGATGGAATACAAAGCAAGAGGCATCAAGAAAATCTGGATGCGTTTCTGGGAAACCCCAGGAGAGGTCAAACACCACATGGCTTAGATCCTCTGAGACACGTAAAAGGGGAACAAGGATGTAGATCGTGGAATTTTTAGACACGTAGAAGTCAGACAGGATGTATTATTGACTGAATCCTTTCCTGACCTGCAAGGGGAAACAATCTCATGTACAAAGAAAGACATTTTATAACTTTGTCCTTTCCTGGCCTGTGAGACAAAAACATCACACGTGTAAGAAAATTCATTAATTTTGCTACAAAAGAAATTTCCTTCCAGTCATATAGCATAGGCACTTTCTAAATTAAACAAATGCATCAGTTTCGGCTTCTGACGTTCACAGAATAACAGCAAGAATTTTGCACCATTTTTAAAGGGACATTTAAACTGATATTATGTTAAAATAAGTGCTAATCCTGTATCATTATTGCAATAAAAGTCACTACTGAAAGCAAGCATATCATTTGGGAAATGACAGTCAACTGCATTCAGAGTATATCGCCGTTTATATTGAATTGTTTTTAAGTTCAACACCTTAAGTCTTCTTTCGTTGTATTGCAAGGTCTGGTGCTTCGGGTCTATTTGAAACTTGCCTTGGATTTTTTAATTCAACTGCATAATAGTCATACTGGCGTTATACGGGATTACTTCTGAATCTCCTGTCAGGGTCGATACTTATATGACGTCTCCATCAGGGTGGGCGGCGCGCAAATTTTCCTCCAGGATTTTGTTGCAATCAAGAAATATTTCATCAAGAATGGCTTCGAACAGAAGTAATTTCTCACTGTTGTCAACAGATTGAGCACACTTTCGTGTGGGCATACATAAAATATCTGACAGAACCTATATAGTTACTGCAGTGACTCTAAGTTATAATTCCATTTGATGCAACCTATAGAAACCTTAAGCGTAAATTTAATATTTTTATAGACCCCAAACCATACAATCTGACTGAAAATCAATAATCTACAATCCATTTTTACAATGTAGTATTTTCAACACACGTAGTATTCATTACGCTTTCCTATAGGTCATTCGGTCTTGTAATGTTTTATGAAAATTTTATGATGAGCTCAGTAGAATCCAGCTATATCTGAGGCTTGCTTACAGACGTTTTACTGTCTGTAGCATCCTCCCTAAGCGCTTTGATAGAAAACGGTTATCTTGATTATTTATCCAAATAAATAACTAACGTTGTTAACAAAAATATCAATTTTTACAGCAAGTATTGGAAGAACAATGAAGGGCCAGATCTAAATTTGTTGTATTTGGATCAGAAACGTTAACTTTTTCAAAATTGTTCACTTGTCTAATTATATTTGTATTTAAAGAGAGTTGTACATGTAATGTTGTTAGTATAAGTGATGAAAACAGGGACAACACTCCAGAGATTATAATGTGTTATCATTAAACGAGTTTTTATGTTTTAATATATTTCATTCGATTATGAAGGCTTTCTCTCATATTAGGGTCATAAATGCCCAAAAAGGAGATAAGTAGTAGTCTGTTTGATTTTAAGAGTTTACCATTGTTTTCAATACCTGTATATGAAGTATACACTAACATCCTCGCTTAGGATCAAAAAGATAATTCAATAATCCTGTCTTACTTTTGATTATCGGCAATTGTGAAACTCATGTACTGCAGAAGAACTTAATAATTATCTATTATGTAGCAACATCTGATGGTGTTTATATATTACTAAACGAAGTACTTGCTCTCTAACACGTTTCAAAGCTACAGTTAAACAGAGAACAAAGACCAAAATTTCTAAACTATCGAAAAGCAAAAATGGGACATATACAATCAACAGAAGAAGACTTGATTAGTTTGAAACTGAATAACATTGTTTTTCAATAAACTACTGAAAACAAATACGTGAATAAATAGAAGTATATGACAGACGGAACAAAGAGAAAACAATTGAGCTAAGGCAAACTGTATATCAACAAAAATTATTATTCTGCATACTCTAAAGACAAAGAGTGGAACACAGATTCTCCATAGTATCAATCATACAGCATCAATAAAATAATAACAATATGTTTAAATGCAAATAAAGATTGACATGAAAATATACCCAAAATAAAATTTTAAAAAAAAGCGTACAAAACTGTATTACAATTAAACTAAGAAAATATATATTGATTATTTAAAGAACTATAACATACTTTGACAGCGGCAACTATCAGAGAGCTTATTTTACGGAAAACGGCCCCAGCAAACTGGTGACAAAACGAAATGGCTGCTAGGAGACTCATGAGTGATATGAGGCATCAAAATAAATTAAAAGTTAAAAACCAAATATTGATATTCAACTTTCGAAAGAGATTCCATCTAGTAGAAAGCGGTCAGTCATTGTTGTAAACTTAATCTCATTCGGCATTTGAGATAGATATTTGGTTTCATACTCACCCTCTGGTTCCAAATCTAGAGCCAATGATGTGGTGTTTGGAAACATATTCAACGAATCCTTCTCTGATACTGTCTTGACAATTATTGTCTCAGTTGGTTTCCCCAAAACAATTTTCAATAGGCAAAAAGAGAGTATTAATAAATTACTGTAAGGTGAACAAAGATGAAGTACTCTTGCACTAATAATGGCGATGTGCCTGTGCTAACGAAATAATCAGTCAACATATATGACGATATATCTATATAATAAAACCGCAGCTACACTGTCACAATGCAAGGTCTGGTACAGTTTCAACATCCGACTGATGACAATTTCAGTCTCCTCTAGATTTAATATTTACAATTTCAAGCATGAAAAGTGATTTGGATATATATATATATATATATATATATATATATATATATATATATATATATATATATATATATATATGGCAAATTTAATTTGAATTGTTTGCTGGCTTTTCTGTATATTTTGCTTGACCTTGTCCAAAATCAAGTTAATGGTGTACCTGACCAGTGACATAGATTTTGTAAACAAGATAATACATATCTAATAGTTCTCTATCTGAATAGGATAAATATTCAGATCATTATTAATCGTAAACATGTTTACTTTGAGTTAAGTTAAAGATACAATCTTGATTCTAACCTAAGAAACTTCCAGGATGTAAATGTCCTATTAGTTGACAGAGTATTTTAAGAAAATGGTAGTTTTGATCTTGGTCAAGTAGAGGGGAAAGTCATATTGTTTACTTAAGAATTATTAATTCTTGCCTTAACATCTGAAGCAGAATCAGTGTTATTGTTTTGTTCAGTTTTTCAGTTGCGTGAATTAATTTATTAAAATTATTATTCACTGGAATCACAAAGTCCGCAATAATATTCCTAAACAATAATTTGGAATTATAGTGAATTCAGACAATAATATTTGGGATTATATATTTCGAAATATCAAAAGACTGTTAGCTTATCACCACACTCCAGGTCATTGCCACATTAGCACATTCTACACAACGTGCACATCAACACATTCGATATTGGAATTTATTTGGAATACCACTGGAATTCAATTTAACCTTTATACATTTGCACTTGTGTGTAACTTTTAGGGCTATTTGTGAATTTAACGCATAATACTGTAAGTTTTTATACTATATTAAATGAATTTTACAAAACTTGTTGGTTTTTGCCCTCTTCTGTTATTTAGTTTAAGATTAATGAATCAAAACTATATATATATATATATATATATATATATATATATATATATAGAGAGAGAGAGAGAGAGAGAGAGAGAGAGAGAGAGAGAGAGAGAGAGAGAGAGAGAGAGAGTTAGTCGTATGGTACTTTACAGCGCATGAACACATACAAGTTATTTAGTGTCAAGACTAACCCAGATTGGTCCGATGTTTTGGTTCGAGCCCGCACCCTTTCAGGCATGCGTTTGGCAAGCTAAACACTGAACCACCATTGCTCCAGAGAGAGATGGTGAGACAGAGAAACAGATAGATATTTGCACACGTGTTTCTATATGTGTGCATGGTTAATATTTGTGCATGGTCAAAACTAGAAAACAAAGCTGAGTCAACAGGTTGGTTTACTTACATGTTCAAGTCCAGCCGCACGAAAACAGATACTGAGAAGCAACTTTTCAACTTGAGAGAAATCTGTAAGGTTCATGTAATACCCAAACGTCTGAGAGGAAATATAATGGAAAAATTCATCTGTTCCCGTTTTGCAGCAGCCACATTGGATGGCGTAAATCTTCACGTTCTATAGCCATGAAAGAAAATAATAAACATCTTACCTATCATACATAACCAAATCGGTTTCGTGTCAAGATATCAAGTTGGTTCTTTATCCTGTCTGAAAGACACTAATTTAAAACAATAACATCTCCAATAAAATAAATTATATAGTAAATTAGTTCTTTACGTACAATAAGTAAAACTTAGGTGGAAGTTTATTTTCTGTAATACAATCGGAAAATAGAATTATCTGCATGCAAATGAGTTCGCAGATGAAGGGAGCTGATGTATCAACAAGAATTTGCACACGGAATTGGTGATTGACACTACATTTTTCCTGACTTTTTGTGTTATCAAACAATTTCGTCCGACACGCAACTTGCTCTGTACATAAAATATGAATGCCTTGCAATTAAACTTTGCTTGACTTTGTAACCAAGCATTCTCCATTTAAAATTGTCTTCTAGCAAATAACCATGTCAATGAGCAGAATCCGTTGACCTATATAAACATTTGTGAATAAACAATAAATTCCTACCATAGCCCTCATTTGAACAGTCTCTTGTCTCCAATCAATGTTCCTCCTATTTTCGTCGTCATATGCTTCGTGTGATATAGTATCTCCGATTAAAACCAAAGAGCGGTGAGATCCGTCCGTCCACATTAATTTTCCTGGACCTCTCTCATTACAAGTTCATATACATCTTTTCCATGCCCTCCGGTTCCTTGGACAGATTCTACGAAGGAGCAGAGCTTGTCAACATCGCTTGTAAAGTCAACATGTCTTGTAACATAACCATACTTCTTTTTATCACAGTAATCGCCGTGGCAAAAGATGGCTATTTTAATTCCAGGGATTTTGCTTTTTAACAGTTGGATCATCGCTCTCAACCGTCCACGAACCTCTGTCAAACAATGGTACATGGAACCAGTAGTATCAAATGAGAAGACGATTTCGTACACCTCGGAAGACATGGTCGATCATCATAAACGAATGCTCCTCTTCTGAAAATAGATTGAACCATAGACAGATGGATAAATGGGTGAACAGATAGATCCTCAAACAGATCGCCAGAAATACAGATATCTGATTCATGATATATTTTTAATGAAAACTTGAATGGTTGCATTGCGTCCCTGCATTTGGGAGTAAATTATCTTGCCAAGCAACACACTATACGGAAGACCAAGAGTGGTCTGGGCTGGAGTTGAACCTTTTGATGGCGAGTCTGGTATGCCAGTGACTGAGCTACAGACAGAGTACTAGAACTGTATTATTGTGCATTGTCTTTATAGATCTTAAATATGACCTGCACAAGTTGCATTATTAATCAAAAGACACCTTAAGTGTTAACACTTTGATCTCTTCGCTCAACCCAAAAATGTATTTCCGCAAATTCTTACATAGTTTCTTCTGAAAGAGTTATGTGATTTTGTGAACTACATCGCATATGTATTGGTTATCACATTGTTACTGTCTAATACATCGGATGGACGATGGTATTGACCCCACAACACTTCGATTAGGATCCAAACGTTGTGCCGCCTAAGCTCCAGGTGAAAGAGTTGTTCTGGCATGTGGCTTAAAATTGTATATCAGAAAGTACCCATACAATAATTGATTATTCTCACATGATTCATGTGAGGTATATTTATTGCTGTTGATGTTTTCTTTGTTGTTTTCCTCATTTGATGACAAGGGGTCTCATGATTTGAGATAAATTATCATACCGTACTGTCGTAACGTCAGTGATTTTACTTGAGGTCATGATCTATTTTTGAGGTAACACAGACTTTCTATTATACTAAAGAAATAAGTTCAGTTTCACCTTTTTGCACTAAATCGTGTAATAAAACAATTATAACCTTTGGTTTTGATGAATATGAAGTTTTGTGAACCAGCAAATCCATTATACTGACCCCACTTCAAGATGGTCAAAATGAAATTTAATTGTTCATTAAACTTAATTTTCTCCTCAATAAAGATTAAAAAATTGCATCACAAATATTCCTATATGATCTTTTCATTCTTTACTCGACTTCATTTATAATTTCATTCATGGCTTCATAATATGAAATGAAAAACCATGTTATGCTGTAATGATTGTTGTCTCTATCAACATCACATTCCGCTCGACGACGATATATGGGGAAATAGTCTACAGTTACCTCCAATGATTAGTGTATGGAACAAATGTTTCCGTTGTGTCACACATGCTTAATACTGGAGGTAAATGAACAGTATTTTCTTCTATTACATGCCTAACAATTATCTACCCCAGAAACAGCAAGAATTTTACCGTCATTTCATACAAGTAGGAAACCAATACTATAATTTTCTGATTCCGTATTACCATACTCTCAAACGAGGCTGGAGCTGTTTTATCCCCGAGTTTTCCTGGTTACAATAGCAGTTCATAATTGGTAACGTTGGTGGATTTCCATAAAAAAATGAATTTGAAATTATCAATGGTATAATTATCTCAAGATTGATAGGTATATAACAAAAACATACTCATCGCAGTAATGAGATTTTGACTGTTAGAGCACGCCTTGTTGTCAGCATCAAATATCCGGATCATAACAACTTGGTGTGATCTCGCAACCAAGATGATAATTATATATATATATATATATATATATATATATATATATATATATATATATATATATATTCTACTTCAGAAATAGCCAAACATCTACATTCATTTCTTACAAGTACGAAAACGATACAATCGTTTCCTGATTCCATATTCCCGTACTTTTAAAGGGGTCCGGATGACCGATTGGTCTAAACTGGCTCGTCTTTACCGATCATTTCCATCTTACCTGTCTGCGTTTGTTTCAATTTCATGATCAGTGAACGTGGTTATGTGAGAAACCTTGCCAGTATCTTCCTGTGTGTCGGTGGTTCTTACCGGGATTTCCCAGGTTTGTCCTCGACCGGGCCGGGGAGGGGGGGGGGAGGCACTCTACCGATATTATGAACTTCTGAGAGAGGTGAAGTTGTTCACATTTGCAACATGCACAATGGAGAGAATGTTGGCATACGTCTGCTCTGCTTTAATTTACTGTGGCTGAAATTTCTTCCGATATAGTACTTGTGGAAGTTGTATATGATCTAAGCACATAGCTAACCAAAATGACTGCTCCCATCTGCTCAAACTTTCAGCTTTAATTAACCTAAAGCAGTGATTCCCAAAGTGGTCGGTACCTAACCCTGGGGGATTACCGAGGGCAAGCGCTAATGCTGCATATGATTTTTACGGGGTAAGATAGGGGGCGCTGAGGATAACCAAGGGGGCGGTGGCTCGAAATAGTTGGGAACTACTAGTCTAAAGTACACTATCTTTAACAATTATTAAAATAGGGAAAACGAATTTTGCCAGACTATATAATACCAGCTTCTGAAAGTACAATGGATGAATTAGCAAATGTAAAGAGAAAGTTACCGGCTTTTTTTTTTTTACAAAATTACTCAGAAGTCCAGGAAGTGAAAATGAGCAAGCGGAGCTAGCAGGTTTTCGTTATATGTGCACATCTTAAATAAGGCCAATCTGTATATTCTTTAATGCATAATACACCCATCAATCATACTCCAACTAAAGGGAATTAAACGTTCTTTTAGCAAGACCTAAGATATACAAAGTCTTTTAACACAGCCAGTATAAACCAGTATAACCAGTGAGGAAAACCAGGGAAATTACTTTTCTTTATATATCTAACCCTATGCGAAATACAAAACTGAAGAGCGACACACACACACACACACACACACACACACACACCAATTAGCTGGGTTAAAAAGAGACACTACAATCTTCACCTTCAATAATATATATATTTATGTTGAGCGGTGATTTCATCCGTTTGTCCATTACCATTTGATAGAACTGTTTTATCCTTAGCTTGTTTCAAAGCTCAGTTGTGCACACATTTAAATTACAATAACAATTCTATTTATTTAGCGACAAAACTTAATTCATGAAGTCTTGGAAGGATAGCACATCATACATAACACGGATTTTTCATTACCTCTGGATAAGTCGGGTAACTGTTTCTGGGTGAGGGTTAGCACGGGAGAAAGGGGTTTGCTCTCTCTCTCTCTCTCTCTCTCTCTCTCTCTCTCTCTCTCTCTCTCACACACACACACACACACACACACTCGACAGTGACAGCGTTACACTATAGTGACTATAGTTGTTGTGTGCAGAGAAAACAGATACGAGACACACTAAGGTTTCACTGACAAAGACTTTACCTTACGAACTGCAAATGTCCGAGTTATTCGATGTCTCAAGACAAAATTTACAGGTATATATAGAAAATGTCCTTCCCGCTTCTCTTTATCAGCTGTTACATTAACATCGCATCGTTTCTTGGAAAAGCGAAAATGAAAGTAGGTACTGTATGTACTAAGATATACAGGTGCTCGACGCGGGGTTGATGTTGAGAAGAAAAAAAAAACAAAACAATAACCTGAGGGAAAAATATCATGCAGAGTGATAAAAATACCTCAGATTACCCCCATGACCCGGTCTGACATTGGACCCTCTCTATCATACTATATAAGAGGCAAGGTCAGTAACTTCCATATACTTCGTTCCACCCATGACCCTCGATTTCCTTCTGCTATTTCCGTCTTTAAAGGCATACGACCATATTCTATGGCTTGTTTTACTCCTTCGATATTTTTCAATCCATCAAGCTATCACTGACTATTCTGCGTTGCACCAAACTGAAGTTACGGGCTCCGAAACGTGCGAATTTGGCGAATTTTGTCTGCCGGGACAGTGTTACGCTCAGGTGAAAACCGGTGTGAAGAGCTATGTATACCATACTTAAATAACATCCATGCATCAGATAAAAAAATATTCTCAGTCATTATCTAACGTATTTCTGGAAATTTTAATTTGATGTAGTGCAATCATACTTTACTGTATACTCACATTAATTTAACACATTTCAAAATGGTTTCTAACATGATGCAATCATGTTAATACCAATATTTGCCGGGGTACAAATAGTCTATATCATGAAAAGGTGACGGTGCATGGATGTTAAGTATAACCTTTTGAGCCAATCATATTTCGCCGTTGACGTGTGTGCCGCATAGTGTACATGTTTTCAAACTGAGTGTCGCTTGTATGGGATGTATGTGTTGTGAAGAAGACAATGTCTAATTCTTCCATGGAACAGGATTCCTAAAGTTGAATCGAGTTAATGGTAAGTAAATACTTACTTTTGCATCTACTACTGTTCTGTAATTGAAGAAGGGATGTATCGTAGAGTCGCAAACATGGTATATGTAGCTCTTTTCACCGGATGTCACCTGAACGTAACACTGTCCCGGCAGACAAAATTCGCAAATTCGCACGTTTTGGAGTCCGTAACTTCAGTTTGGTGCAACGCAGAATAGTCAGTGATGACTTGATGGATAGAAAAATGTCTCAGAAGTAAAACAAGCCATAAAATATGGTCGTATGCCTTTAAAGACGGAAAAAGCAGAAGGATATCGAGGGTCATCGGTGGAACGAAGTATTTGGAAGATACTCACCTTCTCTCTTATACAGTATGATAGAGAGGGTCCAATGTCAGAACGGGTCATGGGGGTAATCTGGGGTTCTTTTGTCACTCTGCATGATAATTTTCCTTCAGATTATTGTTGTTTTCTCAACATCAAGCTCGTGTCGAGCACCTGTGCTAAGATACTGTTTGCTTATACAACGGAATTGTTTAGTCTATCATGCATTTGGAATTTTACATGTATAAACTAAGTTAGAATGTTAGTAAAAAGTACGTATTTACAACTGCAAAAACATCATTACCTTTAACAGGAGCGCAGAGTTGACAGAACAAGTCCTCTCGGAAGGCATACGAGACGTTATAAACCGGTCACAATGCTAAAACTTTAAACGGTGTATTTCATCCGGTCTGCGTTGCAAAGAAAAATAGTCAAATAGATGGTTAAAGTTTAGTGACTTTTAAAGCAAATTTCATGCAGTAAATAAAGGTTTGATTGCACACAAAAAAAAATGTTCTTTATGTAGACTATTTGAAGTTATGAACTACTTGCAAATAGCAGTACTATAGAGCATAGTATTTCGACATTCTGGTATCGAGGAGTAAAGCCAGAGAAGAATCAACGATTACATAACTCACCTCTGGGGAGTTTTGGTAATGTCAACTAGACATTATAAACAATAATTATCATGTGAAGAAAATTCACTCTAAAGACGTCTTAAAACGAAATATTCGCCCATGTGTCAAGGCATATAAGACATAAAATTATATAAATCAATCTACCATTATTGTATCTATCGAAGCAGATATAATATAATGAGTTCATAAAACGGATATAAAGTTTGGGTTTTTTTATATAAAAAAAGAAGTCATTATTCTATCTGCTTCAGAAGATACTATCACCGTCCACCCTCGGACGGGCCCCGGGTGACTGATCTGTCCAAGGCGGACACCTTTTCAGATCACTCACAAATCTCACCTCTGTCAACGTATATTCGTGTCTCTGATCGACCTACGTGGGTATGTGAGAAAGCTTGCCAGTAGCTTCCCGGGTATCGGTGGTTCTTTCCGGGGTCTTCTTCCACTATATATACTAGCTGCGATGTATAGAAATCATGTGCAAAAAATACCATTAAACCCCCACAGAACCAAACCAAACCTGGAAGCCAGATCTTACTGGGTGAAAGTTACAGGCTTTGAGTAACGTTGGAGCGACAGTCTGTATTACCAATATTAGAAGAAAAATCTTTGTGCGTTACTCTTTTATCTTCATTAGCCAGAACAGCTGAGGCCTCACACGAATATGCGGACAGTCCACTTGTCTAATTCATATTACCATTCAGGTGTACAATACACATGTTGACCGTGACCAGTCTTAATATTCAATACATAGACATTAATATGGAAGATTTACCACTTATTAAACATATGTATTCCTACTTCCAACTGCATTTATCACAAAGAGTTGTATTTAGTACGCAAATTATGTAAGTGGTCATAAGCCAAACACTTATACATAATTTGCATCAGCAAAGGATACAGTGTAGATCACGATTATCTTCGTTATTTGTAAGAGTGTAGCATTAAGAAATGCATCCAATTATCAGATTCCATGATTCGAAAACAAACAACACCCAATGTATGACCTTTAAACACATCCGACGTGGGATGTAGAATAGGCCAGATGTTCACTTAGTATCATAAGAGCCAGCTTAGAAACCAACTACTGGGTCAACCCGGCTAGGCTACTGTGGTGTGTCTATGGGTAAGGCAACGTGCTCTTATTGCCTCATCAATAAACATCTACTTATGCTGCTGTGCCGTAGAGCCACAAAATAGACCTGTAAAAAAAATTCAACGTAGTCACCGAGGCAAGAAATATAGGCTACAGAGACCCAATTTTGTAATAAAAGTGTAATGGTTGTCAACCTGTCTTTCCTCGCTAAAACGCCCGAGTCTAGGTATGATAATAAGCGTATGGCCTGCCACAGATTCATGTGATCATGAACTGAGCTTTGCTCTTGTTTAGTCACAATATAATTTTCATGCGTTGATGTGCTTTAGAACATCAATCCAGAAACCCAGCTTGAAAACAGACATGATTATTGTTTATAGGAATGCAACAAACGGGATCTGTTATAATCCTAGCTATGAGTCAAGGAACATAAACGTAATAGTTATACACAGAGTAGCGGGGATTTGTTTTGCAGACACCATAAGCATCGAGCTGTATATCTACCAGACACTTTGCATACCATAAGTACTATTATTATCGACAGCACCATTATTACTACCACCACTATTAACAGTGTGTCAGTAATTTGGCATTCAGGTATGCTATGGATAGGGGCTTTGCGAACACATGTGTTTGTAAATGTTCTTGCTTGAAAATAAGTTAAGCAATTTTTTTGTTATTCATTCCATAAATTAATTCAGATTGTTAACACCAGTGATTTTAGTTCCTTTAGACTGGTAGACCACCTGATCAAGTGATGTAAGAAACCAGTCACGTAATGAAAAATAGAGATATCCTCCACCGGTGTGCAACACTTGAAAACACGATCGTACACATATAGGAATGCCATGAAAAGACACACCTTTGGTTATCTTTAAAACTTGTGTTAAATCAGAACATCAATACAGCTGTATTACAAAGGCTGATAATGAATTTGTGACAATACGACAAGGAAATTGAAGGGGATAAAAAGGCAACGTGGACAATAAGTGTTTAGAGAAGAGGGTTTATGATACGATATTTGTATTGTCAACTTTGTAAATGTACATATGGTTCCAGCACACGCTGTCTCTGATACGATGACAGTAACAATTTGCAAAAATCCAATGCATTTGTCCACGAAATAAATAAACAGACATTTGTAGTGACACTAATGGGTGCAAGAGGTGTTCATTTTAGCTTTTTTATATAGATTACATTCTTTTGAAGAAAGACCTTGCCAATCGTTGACGACGGATCTCTAACCCTGTTAGATGCTTGATGTAAATTTTTGCTCAAAAATGAAAATAAAAAATATATTAATGGCAAAGCAAGTAAAAGAATATGTACAGCATAAGAAATAATTTGTCCACCAACTAACCAACGTATCACCCCCCCCCCCAATAATTCAAAACAATTTTACTGGGAGGTTTTGGGGTGGGGGACAAAAGAAATAGTTACCAATATATTACTCCCTTTTCCATTTTGTCAAAAAACAATTATTACCTCAGACTAGGACGCTGGTCTAGAGTTACTTTCTCCATCACTGGTAACACAATTTTAACCAAATTTTCTATTGTCGGGTCAACTGTCGACATTGTCATTGCAGCCGCTGTAGCAATGTCAGAAATCGTTACAGGCATTTCTTTGAATAACAGTATTAGTCTTTGACAGGCAAAACGTTTATTTTCTCGTTGTTGCTGTTTGAGGTTTAACAGTATTTTTCAGCACACAATAGACCATACATGGCGACCAGTATAACTGTTGGAGGAAGAACCCGGTAAAATCCTAAAAAGAACTACCGACCCACGGGAAGCTACTGGCAAATTTTCTCACATACCCATCTTGGCTGAGCCTGAGACACAAACCCATGTGGACCGAGGTGAGATGTAAAGGAAAACACTTTAGAACACTCTGCCACCCTGGGCTCTGACATTCATTTTCTATCATTTCTTTAATTCTTTCCATCTTTAACTAGTCTATAAGTTTAAATCTTAAATATTTACAATTTATTCTGACCTCATAATTTTAAATTTTTAGAGTTCATTTTTGTAAAATATTTTCGTGAACATTTTTTTATATAATGTTTTCTTCTAGTCATTGTATCTATTCATCGTGATGTTACATTACTATTTAAAAGCTATTTAAAGTACACTGGCTAAACTCTCATCTTTTAATTCATTATAGAGTGTAGATCTCCTGAGTTTTCTCCGTGAAATAGGTGCTAAGACTATCATGCTCATTACACGAACTGTACAGCCAGATCTGTCTTTGAATATTATTTAAATTTCATTTTTGTCATCTCTGTCCACACCTCGTGCATATGTTTCCACGACGTCCAAGCCTGTTTTATAACCAGAACTTGCTGATAATGTCTCAGATCGATTTACTGTGTCATAGCCTGCTATCCATTATCAAAATGTCCCATACTTTGCCTAGCAAAGTCACTAGTAAGATTTTACAGCGTCATCAACTTGAATTCCATCACGTTTTGGTTTTGTGTCGTCACCATGAGCATGATTTTCACATTCCTTCTCTTCAAAATCTCAACCACCCTCAGCAATTTGTATGTCCACAAAGACAAAATCAAGGGTGTTGTTTTCAGACTTTATATGATGATTTATCAATTTTGTTCTCGTTATTTAAATAGCGAATAATTGAACATGTCACAACTTAAAACAGGAATTGACATGTATTCAAGCCAAAATATAGAACTAACACACTTTCTCTAGAACTGGAATAGTACAACAAGAAAGTTAACAAAGCTAATTCAAATAAAACGTGCAAAAAGGTGATCACTGACTTACTATAGCTGGAATAAATAGACAAGAAACAAGCAAAGAAAATAAGTGTTAAATCAGTGTTCCAAATCATTGTCCCAGCTCAACGCTTGAATGCTGGATAACAAGAGTCTACAAAAGTACAAGATGCTGAAACCAACTACGTGAAGGGAAAGAAACAAATTAAAACAATACAATATATTTTTGATAAGTGGTGGTATAGATATTTTGGAATGGTTGTCCGTTTGGTCCTAAGTTAAAGTTGTTTTTTTTTTAAATCCTTAAATATCCAGCTGTAAACTTATTGGATTTAAGAATAAACAATCAATAAAATTACAACAACAAATTACACATATTTCAAAATCTTATTGGCCTATCCCAGATGCTTTTTGTGGGAACTTTAGGTGTATCTGTGTCGTTAGATAACATTTTAGGTGTAAATAATAGCATGTGGTCAGGCGCAAACTCCATTAATTCTCTTTGCCGTACAGCACGTAAGTTTGCTTTCACAGCCGCATACTGTATGCGCTGAAAGAAACGGTTTCAGATGTTATGATCGAAAAGGAAAATTGAAAAAAAAAAAAACTGCAAAACTAACCAATCCATTTTCAGTTAGTCACTTCATTATTGAGTGACTAACAGCACACACACTTTACCTGAAAACAATTGTGAACATACACCGTAATACTTTTATAGACAATAAAAGAATTAAGTGTCTACTGATGCAAAAAGCTTTATCAATACAATTCTCCATGCAACTTTCTGTTCTTCTCTGTTAACTACAGAATGCTTCTGAAAAAGTTCTTGAGGATTGATATAGGTCAACATCAGCAATTGATATTGAGGAATATGCCAAGCTAACAATGCCAGTTTATTTTAGCCAGTTCACAACCAACTATCTGATGGTAAATGGACTTTTACCTGAAATAAATGTTACTCATAAAATGCGTAGCTGTTATTGCTGGATAAGTGAGTGAAAATAAATCAAGAGGAACACAGATGAATCATACACTTAATGCACTGCAACTGCAAAAAAAAAAAATGAAGATGTTAAAAATGTTTTGGTCATGAATATTCAATAATGTAAGGGTGTAAGAAAGAAACACAAAATAGTAGACAGAGACATGAATCAGGTGGAAACAGTTTCAGGTGTTTCTGGATCTGGGTTGTGTTTAGCTGAAATAGTTATAAGCAAAGTTGTTCTTTTATGTATTACAGATGTTATTACAAAACTTGGTAGGTACTTCTGCAAAAGACATTATGGAAACGTTGATGTACTACAAAGTTTTAACACTTCATGAAATACTAGCATTATGTTATTGTCAGGCTGATCAGTGCAAGCAATCAGTGAAAATACAATGAACCAAGAGGAGTTACCTTTGATCGTCAACAAGTGAAACAGATACAAATACTGAAAGACACAATGAAGAAGAAATAGAACGTAGAAAAACAAGACATTAAGGGAAGGAAAAACTTGAAAAAGAAAGCGATACAACTTGAAAAGAATAAACATGAAGCTCTGGCTAGTTTAGGTTTTGGTTGCATTTAATTCTGCTATGTAGATGCAATGCATCGATATTTTACAATAGACTCACTCTTTGAGAAGGAAATCAGTTTTACATATCCAGTTGATAACAGACATGGCATCTTATGCATTTCATTAAAGAGAATAGATTGTTGTTGGGTATTGCAAGATTTCCGATAAACAAAATCTTGCAAACAATTAATATATATTCCTGCATCAATGACAAGAATCAACCATGTCTTAATTACCGATGGCTAATACAACTTCGAACTGTATGTGAAAAAGGCCAAGACAATATAACTGCAATAGGTGCTAATAAGAAAGTATTCATAATGAATATTTGTAACATAATTTAAACGTCAATAACTCTGAAAAACAAATATACATCGTATATAACCAATTATGATTCAGACTTTTTAGGATTCATACGCCATGGATCTATACACGCAATTACTGATTCTAACACAGTCTGCTTGGTTTTTGAAAGCACAATCATTTGCATACACTTATCTCGACAAAATCAAAAACGCAGAAATTAATCTAATAGATACTATTCTTGTTTATTTGAATCTTTGTCTATTAAAATTGTGTTTCACGATAACTTTCTTTCATTAAATGCTAATGACGATTAAAAGCACTTACAGCGGGGTACAATTAATAGCTTGAATATCAGCATCAGTAAGAAAACTAGAAAGTGCTCGATTTTCACTAGATGCGTGTAACCTGTTTTCCATGTCAAATAAATAGCAGTGCGTACATTTTTTTGGAATACCTTGACTTATTTGCCACATGCCATATCTTTAGATAAATGGGACATTTACCTTCGTATTTTTGACCATACGTTTCTATTTGATATTGATACAAATATTGATCAATCAACTGCTTCACTAAACCAAAACACTTAGCAGTGACTTAAACCTCATTAGTAACCGTGGCAATATCCAACGATCCTCTTACTCTTTAAATATTGAAAAAGAAATCACCATGTGGTGAGATCTTTACTGTGGAAAAGAATAGTATCTAGTAGATGACAATCTTTAATAATTGCATTGAAATATAGATCATCTAAACAGACTTTGTTTCAACTTGATAAACCCAACCTTACTAATTTATATCCCCGTTCTGGCTTAGTCCGAGAATTCCAATTGATAAAACAGTTAATAGAAGATTGTCTATTTTTTCATGAATAAAAGGTACACAGAAATTAGTAATGTAAATCTTGACAACATTTACATTGAAATTCAATACTTTGCGCTTGTGATGTTGCTAACTCTGTTGATATAGTAGGGTTCGTACAACAAAATAAATGTAATTTAATGTTTCTGTGATTAAACTGGAATGATAGTCATTCTCGATAAAACTAAAATCATTGTTTTCCGAAATGGGGGATATCTCAAGGAAAAGGATGTTTAGTTTTTCAAAAAAGACGTGTTGAATTTATGCCTTCCTACAAATACATGGCGTTATATATCATTCCAAAATTGGTTTGTACCAAAGCAGCGCAGGCAAAGAAATCCACTAAAAGTATTTTGAATTATCATAAACGATTTGGATCTTTTAGTGACGAGGATGTTTATAAAAATTTTGATTATATCATAGAACCAATTGCTTCCTATGGGTCAGAAAATTTTAGGATGTGAATTTAGCATTGATATTGAAATTGTGTAATGCAATTTCTGCAAACAGCTTTTAGATGTTCCTAAAAGTATGAATCATGAGATTGTGTTAATGGAGTGCAGATAATATCAGCTTTGATTCATATGTTTACGATGTATTTAAATACTGGCTGAAGGTTGTAAGAATGCTTTCAACTCGCAACCGATACCAAATAAGTTTCATGTTGAAAAGATTAGATGAAGCCAACAGTTTCTCCAGGGCTTCCAAAGTTAAAGAAGTATTATTTCGCTTCGATTTGGGGTATCTCTCTCTAAATCAAAATGTTGGAGACGAAAAACAATTTCTCTCGCTATTTTTTCAAAGAATTGAGAATTCGGCTTTCGAAAACTAGCAAAGTGATATTAAAAAGTCACTTAAATGTTTGTATTATAGTGTAATGGTGGAAACTTTTTTAGATAATTTCAAACTAAATTCTGGCGTGGTCAGCGTGACATGTAAACATTAAGTTTTACATATGGGCAAGACTCTCAATATATTTCTGCCTGTGGAGGATGGGATATGCTTTGTTTGGAGCCTGGCGTGATGTTTAGTCCGTTCGATAATGGTCAGACATATGGACGATGCCAATATTAATCTGAGGTCCAATAGCAAACAATGACAAGCCAGAGCACAAATGTTGGGAAATCTATGGCCATTTGAAAGATGTCATAAAATGATATTTTTCAGAATTGTTATTAATAAAAGCGAAACAGAGGATTATTCTGACTTCGATGGGAGTGTTAAAATTTTGGCAGTTAGAGAAAGTAATACTGATTGGCTAAGGTAAACGGGGGGGGGGGGGCGTTCCCCAGAAGAAATGTCATGGTTTAAGTATCATACAACGAAGTTTTAGGCATTCCAAATTTCAAGAAAGTTTGAGGGAGTCCGAAAAAAATTAATACGTTGTTTCACTCGTTAAATAAATTGTCCAAGGGAAAGAGAGTCTGGAAATTTGAGAGACCCAGAACCAGAAAAGGGACAATGTGAATTCTCTAATGATAAGTGTGCGAGGGCTCGGGAAGGCACAAAGATATTGTCCCAATCACATACAATATGCACTGATGTATATTTCTAATTATTTGTTGAATTTATTTGTTTCAAATTCAACGAAAATTTATACTTCAATTTTCATCAAGCTCAGAAAAAAATCGTACAAGCATCTGTCTTAAATGTAATAGAAATCATGTAGTGTAGGAATTTCATACATTACTCTGATACACATTTTGAGAATTTGTCTTCACTGTTATAGGAATCATGCATCCTGAAGCAGGGTGTGATGGTTGATCTAAGAGGTCGTATTACATCATGCTTCCATTTAGGAATGCAAGTAGCCACTAGAAAACTGCTATTAAATTCACATTAATAGATTGTTTGTGTATCAGTATCAAGTTGCAACGTAACAAGAGTGGGAGTATTGTATTAGGTCGAGTACAATATGTGTGTGTGTGTGTGTGTGATTTAGATTTTTAACGTAGCTTTAACAATTTTTCAGTCATATCGCTACAATGTCTGCAGTGTGACAGTTTATAGTGATGTTTAGCACTGGGGCATCATGCCGCAGACATGTGACATGATGTCCCACCCAGTCACGTTATCCTGACACCAGGTCAACCAGTCCTAACACTAACCTCTTAATGCTGAGCGCCAAGCGAGGCAGCTGTTAGTAGCATTTTTTAAAGTCTTTGGTATGACTCGGCCGGGGTTCCAACTTGCCACCTCCGGCATCCGAGGCGGACGTTCTAACCACTAGGCTACTGGAGCGGTCAGTACAATATTTTACTTGATGGGAAAAAATAGCTCCATATCTGTACTACCCAGTGGTAAACAGTGCACTCTGCAACGAAAATGGTTGATGACCCAAAGAGGCTAGAGGAAGAGAGAGAGAGAGAGAGAGAGAGAGAGAGAGAAGGAAATGAAATATGGCAATGCCAACCTATCACCAACAGTGATTTGGAAAAGACTGGAAGGAACCATGTGATCATTTCATGCCGGTAATTTGAGTTCGATCAGTCACTCGAATACGATGAAATTTGTTTTCTCGGTGAAACATAATGGCTTCTTCAATTTGGCATAAATATTTTAACTATTTCTAAGAGAAGTGAATCATTCAAATATCATGTTCAATTCCATTTTCTTTGAGGAATTAGATAAATTGTTATATTTTAAATAAGGGGGCTCATGTTGTTCTGTTCTACATCCCTGCTCAGATCTGTAATTCTATCCATTAATTTCATATTTTATTTTATTGGTTACTCGATCCAGGAAATAACACCTGTGGTCGATCATCTTGTAGATAATGAAACCAAAGCAAGGAGTGGGGATCACACGTCATCCCACCACTAACATAAAGTACGTATAAAACTGAATTAGATCAGGAAAATGTCTATCATGTCGATTATCATTTTCATTTAGAAAGTTGCTTGTTAAATTCAGGTGCTCAGCATACATGCTGAAAATAGACTCAAGTAGGCAAAGTAAGATTGAGAGCAATTATTGGCACTGTGACATATTTATTTGGTACAAGATGAATTTCATTTCATTTGTGTTTGTCTAATGTATGATCATCTAAGAAAGAAATACTTTAATGAAGATTGTTATCTTTATCAGTCTGTAGAAAAATAAATATCCCTCATTAATCATAATATATTAATTATAAGAAATCTTTCTGACTAAACCAATTTCGCCTTTCATCTGAGATAATCTTTGATAACTAATATGAATGGTGATGATGCACTTACTGGTAATAACACCTTTACAATATCATAAATTGATTATTTATCAGAAAGAGCATATGTATACGTATTTTGTACACTATGGCGCACACTCTGTTTACTTGTATCTTGTAATATGGACCAGTGGCCTAACTTACTAAATACAGATTCTTATTCATCTGTTCAATTGTTCCGTGCAACAAGATTGAAAATAGAAAGTGGTTTCTAAATGATTAAATGGTGATACTGATAGATCCTGACGATAAACTGGATACATGTTAAGAGTTCCGTTTTGCTATGTACCAAGGAAACCATAATTTTTGTCTAATTGATAATTGTGAGAATCTTGATGATGTTAAAAGTAAAGAAACTACCTAATGGAAATGTCATTCTATCCATTAGCAGCAATTTAGCTTTATGGTTAGCAATTGTGTTGAGTTTCTCCGGTTTAAGTCCCATAATGGTTATTTTATTATGTCATTGCTTATTTTATATTTCTCTGTGTGTGTTGTCGTCTCTTCTTTCTTAGCTTTAATTATAACTTTGAACATCCTCGCTTCCTGATATAATGGTCAATAGTTATGGCCTCTGTACAAAAATAATGAATCAATCATATAACTTATTTAAATTTGTAACTGCATGCCTCTCTATAATGCACATATTTTCCATTTTAAAAATATGTATATGTCATGAATAAACTGTTGACTTCTTTTAATCTGTTGTTACTGTTTGCATTGTAACATTTCTAATATGTATTGTTCCATTGTAAATATGCATTATGTTCATATCTGCCGAAATATAAAGCATTTATGTCATTTCAGCATAATAGCTATCCATAGTTAGTTCCCTTACCAAAAATAACTACAATTTTTGAATCATGAATCTTGTACCTCATCCTTTGAATCATTGTTTTATAAAGATGTCTTTTCAAAGAATAGTCTATGAAGTGGTCATGGTCATGAACTTTGTCTTAAAATATTTGTTCTGACAGATATGGCACAAATTTTTTGAGTTAAAATGTACTTTTATTCTTCTTATGCAAGTACCATTGGTTTTCAGTCTTATTGTATTCGTATACTAGTTTTGTAATCATGCTTGACCAGTTGAACATCACTTAAATGAATTCAGTATATCTGCAGCCAATTGTCCTGTAAAATAAGTTGAGGCAATGTAGTAAACCCTCGATGGAATAAGTTTATATGCTTGAATTGACCGAGATATATTTGACTGCTGCATAGCCCTAAAGTCTGAGGTATGGTGATGCTTTTCCAAATCTCAGTAAATAAGGTACAGAACTTTTCATTGAGGTTGATAGTTTTACAAGTTATCTTAGGCATGGTATCTATGAAATTATGTACTCTGTGTTCTGACAGCTCATCTTGTGTAATTTCAAGAGACTGCTCCAGTGGCCTATGTTGCTAGAGCATCTGCCTCGAATGTGAGAGGTCGCCGGTTCGAAACCCCAGTCAAGTCGTACCAAAGACTTATAAAAATGGTATTAGCATCTGCCTCACTTGGCACTCAGCATTAAGAGGTTAGTGTTAGGACTGGTTGGCCTGGTGTCAGGATAATGTGACTGGGTGGGACATGATACCATGTGTCTGCTGCATGATGCTCAAGTGCTAGACATCACTATAAACCATAACACTGCAGATCGCAGTGATATGATTCAAATTGTTAAAGCTACATTAAAAATCCAGAACACACACATATTCTTTCAAGGCTTTCACATCATCAAGAATACTCTTCTTGATGGTACATTTAAAATTCAAAGTACGATTGTAAATAAACAATTTGATGTCATTGTCATGTCATTTATGTCATTGTTTATAGCTCGAGCTCGAGCTATAAACAGTGTAATATACATAAAACCTGTATGCAAAAACACATACTTCAGCCTAAAGAAATAAATAAAAACCCATCATAGTACCTATTTTTTTAAAATAAAAAAAGTTGAGAAATTCATTGAATAAAGTGTGTCTTTGTATTAATACAATTTATACAGTGATACAAATTAAAACAACCAAATATTAGTTTCCTCTAGTCATGCTATAAAATATGTCAATGTATTGATACAATGTACAAATAATCATGCTTTCATGACTCCGGAATAATTAGTTTGTTATGTAAATAACACTCATAAATTCCATATTGACTAACATACAATATCTGGTACTCAACATAGCCTTCAGCTAAGTAAAACCATTGCATTCCACAGGCATCACATTGCCTATTGTCAGTCCATTTCTGTGTTGTTGTACTTTAAATCCTATGGTTATTGTTAGTAGAATCAACCAATCATTTCAATCATGTAATAATTGTAAGGTTGTAAGGTTTGTAAGGTTTGTTGTTGTTTTGTGTTTAACACCAAATTTCAGTTCATGATGGCCTTTATTAGTGGTGGATAAAGAACTCGGGATAACCCCAGTAAGAACCACCAATCCACTGGAAGCTGCTGGCAATATACCCTCATTGAGAAAGCCCATGATCCGAACCCACTTGGACAGAGATTAGATGGTAGTGACCGGCTTTAGACCACTTGGCCCCATAATTGTAAAGATTGGGATATAATAATATATAGAGACAGTGTTGAAATTAATTTCCAAGTGTGACCTTTGTTTTCATTTATTGTGCATGGGAAAACTTCTCTCTAAAACTTAAGACACACAGCTGTAATAAGTAACTGTTTGTCCTTGTCCTGTAACTTTTGGTTTGTAAAAATGTGAATGAACCAGGAACTCAAGAGCATTTTTGCTTGCCTTCTAATCTCTATCACCTTAAACTCTGACTTTTAAATTATCTTATTCCTCTGCTAAGCTAGTATCTGCCAAATCCAAAAACAACCCATTTCCTTTTCATGTACAGATGATATAGCACATTTGTACAGCTGTCAAAAATGTACCACAAAATACTAAAAATTCACATTATAACCTTGACCTTTCACCTTGGCTCTGTCATCCCAATAAATGCCTTTTGCATACTAGTCAAAGTGGTACAAAGTCTAATGCCTATCCATAAAAACATACTTTTACCAAAGTTACAAAACTGACAACTGTGAACTTAACTTTTCACCATTTAACCTCAAAATCAATTGTATGCTATTACATTTACCTTCCATGGTAAGCACCTTCACAATACCTGATGGGAATTTATCCATTGCAATATGAGATAATATTGACAGGATCAGAGAACCTGAACAACTGACCACCCAACTAGCATTGCTTCTTGTGACTTTGACCTTTGACATCCTTTAATTTCCATCTTTAGGACACTTCTTCATCATACATATATATATATATATATATATATATATATATATATAATATATATATATATAGACCATGCCTAATAATCATTCACTTGTGAAAACAACTAGGTGAAGGAGGGCAGCAAGTTTGAAAAGAATCACTCATATCAAACAACAATAAATATTCTGGCATGTATACTTCAAGTCAGTGTGCAGAAATCAGTGAAACCAATTTTTTGCACACACACTTTCCTTTTAACAGTAGATATATTAAATTCCAACAGCATGCTGTCAAAATCAATGCATCTAAGTTACCTAAAATGGTTTGACCTCTGTATGCTTAGTTAAATATGCTTTCACCTAATGCCTTCTTTTTCCAGGTGAGGAAAGGACACTGCCTTAGGTAGTAAAGTAAAAGTATACTGTTACGACTCTATGCTCTTAAACTAAGTAACAGAAAAGAGTGAAAAGCACTACGTTTTATCAAATTCAATAAATAATTTATTTTCCTAGAATATAAGTAACTTTAAAAAGAACTTACAGTATTGTGAATTAAAACCCAAAGAGTCATACAAGTTTTATCTAAAGTCCAAATATATAAAGTTCCAACTGAATTCCAGTGGTATTCCAAATAAGTTATAATATTGGATGCGTTGATGTGCCTGTAGTCTCGAATGTGCTAATGTGCCAATGGCCTGGATTGTGACGAAGTGCTAAAGTCCTCTGATGTATCACAATAAGTAGTCCAAAAATGTTCTTGTCTGAATTCACTATAATGCCAAATTAATGTTTCTCTCCAAGAATATTATTGATGATCACTTTGTATTTCCAGTGAATTTCAATAAATAATTCAAACCAAATGAAAAACTGAACACAACAATAAGACCAAGTCTACTTCACGATGTTAAGGCAAAAATGAGTAATTTTTAGATAAACAAGATTATATACCCCTTACTTGACTTAGGTAGCAATTACCATTTTCTGAAAATGCTCTGACACTTAACAGAAACTTCCATTGTAGAAACTTCAAGGTCCAAATTAAAACTATCTTTGAACTCAAATTCAAGTAAAAATGTTTATATAATAATGATCTGAATATTTAATCCACAATCAGAGAGAAAATTTTAGTTATGTGTTCTGTTGTTTACAAAATAAATGTCTCTGGTCAGGTACACAGTGAACTTGATTTTGGACAAGGTCAAGTACAGAATACAAATGAATATAACATATAATCATGGAGAAAAAAGCCAACAAACAATACAAATTAAATATACGCAATACATACAACAAAGTAAGTGTAAAATGTCACTTTCAAAGGACATAGAAACACAATTTAAAATTATGTCACATTGCAGCAAATGCAAGAATCAGATTTCATAATTTTACATAAATCTGAAAACTGTTTCTTTCAATAATAAACTAAGATTATTGAAATCTGATGGCTGTACAATGTATTGTACACGTATAACATTTAGTAAATATATAAAGGGATAATAAATTTGATTTTTGATGTAACAAGTCTTCGTTTGTTTTCTCCCTGTAAAGGTGAAAATAGCACATGTGTTTTTAGAGATAACAAGCATGTTTAACTGTAATAGAATTGTCTCTTGAAATATATGCAGAACTATGATATTCACTTTAGTTCTTGGACAATTTATAGATGGAACAAAATATTTTTAAATGTCTCATATAATTTTGATCTTAACAATGAAAAAAGCATTCAGAAGTTGTATACAAGTCGCTATAAATTTACCTAAGATGCCTGTCTTTTATGTTCAAAACACATTTAAGTTTAAGTGTACATCATTTTATATGTGGACTGTGAAGCCTATAATAAATTTAAAAAATTCTTATCTTGTAACTAAATAATGAGAAGAATGATCTCCAACATTAACCTATCTCAGAGCTTGGTCCATTAAAGCATGTTGAATAAATTTGTATAGTCATTAACTGAGAATTAAAATGAGAATGAATTTCTGATTAAAATGTTTACAGAAGAACAGAAACCTGAATTCAAATTCAAATTAAAAGATCAAACTGACACAAGTAATATGGTTTATGCAGATGACATGGGGTTAATTTTGCTATTTTCACATGTATAATAATTTAGCAAGGATTGATCTATCATGAAAATCAGATAAAACATTAATAAAACTGTCTTTAAAAATAAAATATGAACCATATAAGCTATAAATAGTTTTTAATAAAAAAGTGACAAGCATATGAAAAAAATATTTATTCGTGCTTTCTACTTTACATAAATTTTCTAAAATAGCATTTTAAAAGTTGTTTCCATGGATTGAAATATAACAATGTAGGAGCTGTTCTAATCTCAAGTAATTATTTATCAACAAGAAAAATCTTACTAAATCATTACATTTTCAAAAGAGCTGCAGTAACTCAGTGGATAGAAACCTGAACTTGTGACAAGAATGTTGAGTTTGAATCCAGACCACAATCAGGCCAGGCTACCCATGGCAATTTGTCTGTGGGCATGTCACTTTACTCAAATTGCCTTGGCACAATATAGCATACAGGTCAACCAACCATCATGATTCTAGCTAATCTTTTCATTATGAACTGACACACTAATTATGTCTTATGCTTGCTTGTTTATAGATTACACTTTTTGGTACATTGATAAAAATACAACTAAAATAAAGCAATACAAAGTGGCATTTGTTATTTATTTAAACCATATAATCCCCAAATATTATCTGCACAAAAAAATGTACAGAAATGAAGACTTCCATTTATGACCTGCATATCTGAAAGAATATACATATCGAATAATACATTCTCCTAACATTCCTGCACATTGTTCTGTTTCCAGCAGCTGTCAAGATAAATGTTCTAAACAAACAGAATGGTTTCCTCAATTTCCGAAAATATTCTCAGCTTCATTATATTTATGAACAGTATTGGTAAGAAAACCAGTCTAGGCTATAAAAAATAGAACATGATATCAGCAAAACAACCTTGATTGACGTGACTGATAAATGTTAAGCATCTTATGAAAATGTTAAAGGACAAGGACTTTTTGTTATAAGAGTTGTCAATTTTATAATCAGTCAAAGCAGAAAGATTTACAAAGCAAGGCACATTAAATAAAAACAGCATATGATTCAAATAAAACTTCATTTTTCTAAACCTTTTTCAAGTACTGAAGTCCCACTAAACACCAAAGCAAACAATTTTTTATACATGTAATTACATTCTGGTTGTTGCAGAATTGCACATATCATTTCCTGCCTTGCATGCAGTCATCCCACATTAGGAACACAAGAACTGATCTTTCAATCTAATTATTTTGTTGGATCAAAAGCTTTGGTCAATTACAATGAGAACAGATGTAGTCTGCATAGGTTTTGTGATAATGTATGATAAAACCATAATATAATCAGAAATTGGTTCAGTAAAGGGTTATATTTTCTGCTAAATCACCAACACACACACACACACATACATTCAAGGCATGAATTCAGATGATCTCCCACCTGGTTGGAGAGTAAATTAATAATACATTGAATGTTGCCATTGCTAAAACAAAAGAGACAAATCAAAACACTACCTGAGTGAAAAAACATGTTTCAAACCTCAAACAAACCTAACAATCTTGCCATTGAGCATCAGTAGAAATCTGCCAAGATATAGCAATTGACACAACCGATGATAAACAAACTGAAACAAAATCAAACTTAAAGAACACATATTATCTAGTTTAATATAAAGTCACAAGAGAAATGGACCTTAAAACAGATATAGTTCAATGTGTATTATTATATCAAATCATTAAAGACATTAATTTATAAGGACATACCACTCATTAAAAACACTGACCTCAAAGAAATTCTAACAATGCACAAACAAAAAATGACTCGGAAAATAATTATCAAGGACAGCCAAGTTCAAAAGGGTTCTGATTTCAATCCAACAGTGTGTAACACTGAAGTCATGTTATCATGTGCTAAATGAAGCAGTCAGAGCTATATATCATATGATTCTTTGATCAGCTCCTCGATTTTCTCTCTGATTGGGTTGTACCGCTTGCCATTTCCATCCACCAAGGCCTCTGGTCCGTACTCCAGGATTAGCCATTCTTTACCAGTCCTAATGACAGAGCACATGATCACAGCTGGGGAGTTCAGCGCATGTGTGAATGTTGTCTCACAAAGATCGCGGTCTATCTCACGTGCATCGAAGAATTTCAGGCTAGGATTGGAGAAAGCAGATAAATTTGGTGACTTCCAAGAGCTAAGTGTGAAGAAGATGTGTGTTATGGAAGATGGCAGGCGCTTGAGATGAACATCAATCTTTTGGTGTCCAGTACTTTCCCCACTTGTTGTAATCTCTTGAGTATGCTTCACTGCACCTTTTAAGTAGTAATCATCAGTAGGATGATTCCAATCAATTAACTGCATGAATTCAGACTGCTGGAATACAAAGCAAGAGGCATCAAGAAAATCTGGATGTGTTTCTGGGAAACCCCAGGAGAGGTCAAACACCACATGGTCTAGATCCTCTGAGACACGGAAAAGGGAACAAGGATGTAGATCGTGGAATTTTTAGCTACAGAGAAGTCAGACAAGGTGTATGGTTGACCAGATCCTTTCCTGACCTGCAAGAGGAAAAACATTTTAAACATAAAGAAATAAATATTATTATTATTGTCCTTTTCTGGAATGCAAGCAGAAAAAGTCGCACATGTAAGAAATATCATTAATTCTACTACAAATTAAATGTCACTCCTGTTATTTTGTTTAATAATCATGGTCACATAGGCACATTCTATATAAAACAAATGTATCAGTCACACAGTTTCTAAGATTAAGAACAAACAATAGCAAGAAATTTCAAACCATATTGGGCAAAGAAAATATGTTTCCGATTGCACTGATTTGACAATTAAGGTAGGTAGGTTATATTTTTAAAAAATCATATATATTATAATGATTAGTGCATACAATCTACTAAACGTTTCAAGTACTGGACAAAACTGGCTCAGTTAGATGCACAAATCAATTCTGGATTTTTAAAAAAAATTACCCTGGAGGAAAAAAAGTGCTAGTGTCACTACCAAAAAACAGGGATGGTCAGCTGACCAGAAACACACATTTTTTTGTCCTTGAAGGGGTATATTAAACTGGCATTATGTTAAATAAGTGATATTCTGCTATCATTGTTGCAATAAATGTCACTAGCTATTTATGTTGAAATCTTTTTAAGTTCAGCAAGTATGGGAATCCCTACCTTAAGTCTCTTTTCATTGTACAGCAGGGTCTGGTCTTTCGGGTCTATTTTAAACTTGCCTTTGACTTTTTCTTTCAACTGCGTAATAGTCATACTGGCATTATATGGGATTACTTCTGAATCTCCTGTCAGGGTCAATACATATATGACATCTCCGTCAGGGTGGGCGGCACGCAAATTTTCCTCCAAGAGTTTGTTGTAATCAAGAAACATCTCATCCAGAATGGCTTCGAACAGAAGTAATTTCTCACTGTTCTCATCAACAGATTGAGCACATTCTTCGTGTGGGCATAGATTGTGCTTTCTAGCATGCTCTACAACACACTATGACAAAATATAATTATAATTTCAGGTATGCATTAAAAAGCGTACACGCAAATTGCTGAACTCGCTAAAATGATTAATCATTCCCTTGTTTTACATGATACATGTCGAAAGACTGATACTTTTCTTGAAGTGTTTGAAATATATATTCATTTTATTAATATCACTGACATGTTCTTTTTATGTTCTATATCGAGCTAAAACAGATTTGACACTACAGTCCTTTTTGAAATAAAAGAAGCAAGTTTTCGCCACATTTGTGTAAATTTTAACATTTAATTATATGTAAAGTTTTGTAACAAATATTAACCTTAACTTTGTACAGGATCCAAATCGTTAATCTTTGTTCATTTTATGTCAGTGTTACAGTGTTCTATTAATCTGTATCAAGATCTTTGGAGAGCCCAGACGGTAACGTTAGATGAACTTCGGGCTGAAGCAGCACTGAGAATCCATGGAAAATACAGCAATGATTTAGTGTCAATTAAACTTAGCACATGCCAGCTTTAGAAATCTGATGACGTGGGTTGGGGAAAAACGTAGTTTACTTACAACATGATTCAGATTCCATTCAGGAGATTAAGAAATAATATAAAACTACACACTGTGGCACGTTTTGCATCTTACTGCATGTATTGTGCGGCTCTTAAATTGATTCAAACTGCAAACGCATTCTCTGTTTGTAAACAAAATGTATATCGATATATTCTGAACAATAAATTGTCTATCTGGACTTGTACGAAAACTCACCCTCAAACAAATATTTGGTGGATGGTCACAGTCGTCAGTTACTGTAGTTGGAGGAAATTCTTCTGACAGTTTTCCTTCACCACATTTCGGGCAGATCATTCCTACAATTTTATTTTTGTTAAAATAAGACAGAATCTCTATAGCCATTTGTATTAAAAAAATAAATCAAACATATTTTCACAAAAAGGAGATGGCTCTAAAATGATAGCTTCTTGCAAATGGCACCATGACCTATTCCTAACGATGCGTATTGATTTGCATTAAAACTACCTAAAACAAATTGGTATAGATTTTATTGTATTCATAGTGCAATTACAAAGTTCCATTCATTCATTCCCATGGATCACAAAATGCTTCCGATTAACCATTAGAGTATAATAGTGCTCATTACGTTAAAACCGTAACAATGTTTTTGCATTTGTTTTTTCCACGGGTGAGCAAGTTCTAATCCGTCAGCTAACGTTTGCTTATGCACAAAGTCAACGTGTTGTTTTGGTTTAAATATATCTTACTTTCAAGCAGATCTATTATCAGATGTTCACTAAAAATGACAATGAAAATTGATGCAGACTACTGTTGCTATGTAACACATGAGTTTTCTAGGTTGCTCACCCTTAAAAGTTGATACCACTTTCCAACCACATTTCTGCGGTCCCATTTTATACTGTCAGTTTTATGTACTTTAGAGGAGGAATCGAATGTCTATTGTTTGTATAAACGTAAAATAATGGCTTGAAAATATTTGAGGAATACATTGAAAGAACTCTTTGTGGTAATTTACGGGCTGGTCGCATTATTTCATTTTAGATGCTGCAGTGACTGTAAGTTATAATTCCATTTGATGCAACCTATAGAAACCTTAAGTGTAAATTTAATATTTTTATAGACCCAAAACCATACAATCTGACTGAAAATCCATAATCTAAAATCTTGTGCATATGAAAAATGAAACAATATTAATAGCATCTCTGTTGGGGATTTACATCGAGAAAAGAGCATCCCAGTCGAGATGTTACTCTGCATTTGTCTCCTGTGAAGTTCAGCCGTTGATAAGTTTCCTCACTCAGTCATTCCTTTAAAATTAATAGAACCATCCATTTTTACAATTTAGTATTTTCAACACACGTAGTATTCTTCACGTTTTCCTATAGGTCATTCGGTCTTGTAATGTTTTATGAAACTTTTATGATGAGCTCAGTAGAATCCAGCTATATCTGAGGCTTGCTTACAGACGTTTTACTCTCTGTAGCATCCTCCCTAAACACTTTGATAGAAAATGGTTATCTTGATTATTTATCCAAATAAATAACTAACGTTGTTAACAAAAATATCAATTTTTACAGCAAGTATTGGAAGAACAATGGAGGTCCAGATCTAAATTTGCTGTATTTTGAATCATAAATGTTAACTATCCGAAAATTGTTTACTTGTCTGATTATATTTGTATTTAAACAGAGTTGTACATGCAATCTTGTTAGTATAAGTGATTAAAACAGGGACACAATCTAGCGATTATAATGTGTTATCATTAAACGCGTTTTTATGTTTTAATATATTTCATTCGATTATGAAGGCTTTCTCTCATATTAGGGTCATAAATGCCCAAAAAAGAGACAAGTAGTAGTCTGTTTGATTTTAAGAGTTTACCATTGTTTTCAATACCTGTATATGAAGTATACACTAACATCCTCGCTTAGGATCAAAAAGATAATTCAATAATCCTGTCTTACTTTTGATTATCGGCAATTGTGAAACTCATGTACTGCAGAAGAACTTAATAATTATGCATTATGGAGCAACATCTGATGATGTTTATATATCACTAACCGAAGTACTTGCTCTCTAACATGTTTCAAAGCTACTGTACAACAGAGAACAAAGACCAAAATTTCTAAACTATCGAAAAGCAAAAATGGGACATATACAATCAACAGAAGAAGACTTGACTAGTTTGAAACTGAATAACATTGTTTTTCAATAAACTACTTAAAACAAATACGTGAATAAAAAGAAATATATGACAGCCGGAACAAAGACAAAAAACAATTGAGCTAAGGCAAACTGTATATCAACAAAAATTTAAATTCTGCATACTGTAAAGACAAAGAGCGAATCACAGATTCTCCATAGCATCAATCATACAGCATCAATAAAATAACAATAATATGTTTAAATGCAAATAAAGATTGACATGAAAATATACCCAAAATAAAATTAAAAACAACATGCAAAACTGTATTACAATTAACTAAGAAGATATATATTGATTATTTAAACAACTATAACATACTTTGACAGCCGCAACTATCAGAGAGCTTATTTTACGGAAAACGGCCCTAGCAAACTGGTGACAAAACGAAATGGCTGCTAGGAGCCTCATGAGTTATATGAGGCATCAAAATAAATTAAAAGTTAACAAACAAATATTGATATTGAACTTTCGAAAGAGACCCCATTTAGTAGAAAGCGGTCATTCATTGTTGTAAACTTACTCTCATTCTGCGTTTGAGATAGATATTTGGTTTCATACTCACCCTCTGGTTCCAAATCTACAGCCGATGAAGTGGTCTTCGGAAACATATTCAATGAATCCTTGTCTGATACTGTCTTGACAATTATCGAATCAGTTGGTTTCCCCGAAACAATCTTCAAAAGGCAGTATTAATAAATAACTGTAAGGTGAACAAAGATGAAGTACTCTTGCACTTATAATGGCCATGTGCCTGTGCTAGCGAAATAAATTGTTGTTGTTGTTGTTGTTGTTGTTGTTGTAGGGCTTAACGCCATTTCTCAGCACATGATAGGTTATACATGGCGGCCAGTATTAATGGTGGAGGAAGAAACCGGGAAATATCCGGAAAGAACCACCGACCCACGAGAAGCTACTGGCAAACTTTCTCACATATCCACATTCGCCGAATCCAAGACTCGAACCCACGCAGACAGAGGTGAGATGGCAGTGATCCATAACGGAGAGCGGTTTAGACCACTCGGCCACTCGGGACCCCTAACGAAATAAATCAGTCAACATATATGACCATATATTTATATAATAAAACCGCAGCTACACTGTCACAATGCAAAGTGTGGTACAGTTTCAACATCCGACTGATGACAATTTCAGTCTCCTCTAGATTTAATATTTACAATTTCAAGCATGAAAAGTGATTTGGATATATATATATATATATATATATATATATATATATATATATATGGTAAATTTAATTTGAACTGTCTGCTGGCTTTTCTGTATATTTTGCTTGACCTTGTCCAAAATCAAGTTAATGGTGTACCTGACCAGTGACATAGATTTTGTAAACAACATAATACATATCTAATATTTCTATATCTGAATATGATAAATATTCATATCATTATTAATCGTAAACATGTTTACTTTGAGTTAAGTTAAAGATACAATCTTGATTCTAACCTAAGAACCTTCCAGGATGTAAATTTCCTATTAGTTGACAGAGTATTTTAAGAAAATTGTAGTTTTGATCTTGGTCAAGTAGAGGGGAAACTCCTATTGTTTACTTGAGAATTATTAATTCTTGCCTTAACATCTGACGCAGAATCAGTGTTATTGTTTTGTTCAGTTTTTGATTTGGGTGAATTAATTTATTAAACTTATTATTCACTGGAATTACAAAGTCCTCAATAATATTCTAAAACATTAATTTGGAATTATAGTGAATTCAGACAATAATATTTGGGATTATATTATTTCGAAATATCAAAAGACTTAGCTTATCACCACAATCCAGGCCATTGGCACATTCGAGACGGCATGCACATCAACACATTCGATATTGGAATTTATTTGAAATACCACTGGAATTTAATTTACCCTTTATACATTTGCACTTGTGTGTAACTTTAAGGGCTGTTTGTGAATTTAACTCACAATGCTAGATTGGTCCGATGTTTTGGTTCGAGCCCGCACCCTTTCGGGCATGCGTTTGGTAAGCTAAACACTGAGCCACCATTGCTCCAGAGAGAGATGGTGAGACAGAGACACAGACAGATTTTTGCACACGTGTTTCTATATGTGTGCATGGTTAATATGTGTGCATGGTCAAAACTAGAAAACAAAGCTGAGTCAACAGGTTGGTTTACTTACATGTTCAAGTCCTGCCTCACGAAAACAGATACTGAGAAGCAACTTTTCAACTTGAGAGAAATCTGTAAGGTTCATGTGATACCCAAACGTCTGAGAGGAAATATAATGGAAAAATTCATCTGTTCCCGTTTTGCAGCAGCCACATTGGATGGCGTAAATCTTCACGTTCTATAGCCATGAAAGAAAATAATAAACATGTTACCTATCGTACATACCAAATCGGTTTGGTGACAAGATATCAAGTTGGTTCTTTATCCTGTCTGAAAGGCACTAATTTAAAACAATAACATCTCCAATAAAATAAATTGTATAGCAAATTAGTTCTTTACGTACAATAAGTAAAACTTAGGTGGAAGTTTATTTTCTGTAATACAACCGGAAAATAGAATTATCTGCATGCAAATAAGTTCGCAGATGAAGGGAGCTGATGTATCAACAAGAATTTGCACACGGAATTGGTGATTGACACTACATTTCTCCTGACTTTTTGTGTTATCAAACAATTTCGTCCGACACGCAACTGCTCTGTACATAAAATATGAATGCCTTGCAATTAAACGTTGCTTGACTTTTGTAACCAAGCATTCTCCATTTAAAATTGTCTTCTAGCAAATAGCCATGTCAATGAGCAGAATCCGTTGACCTATATAAACATTTGTGAACAAATATTAAATTCCTACCATAGCCCTCATTTGAACAGTTTCCTGTCTCCAATCAATGTTCCGCCTATTTTCGCCGTCATATGCTTCGTGTGGTATAGTATCTCCGATTAAAACCAAAGAGCGGTGAGATCCGTCCGTCCACATTAATTTTTCCTGGAACCTCTCTCATTACAAGTTCGTATACAGCTTTTCCATGCCCTCCGGTTCCTTGGACAGATTCTACGAAGGAGCAGAGCTTGTCAGCATCGCTTGTAAAGTCAACATGTCTTGTAACATAACCATACTTCTTTTTATCACAGTAATCGCCGTGGCAAAAGATGGCTATTTTGATTCCAGGGATTTTGCTTTTTAACAGTTGGATCATCGCTCTCAACCGTCTACGAACCTCTGTCAAACAATGGTACATGGAACCAGTAGTATCAAATGAGAAGACGATTTCGTACACCTCGGAAGACATGGTCGATCATCATAAACGAATGCTCCTCTTCTGAAAATAGACTGAACCATAGACAGATGGATAAATGGGTGGACAGATAGCCAGAAATACAGACATATGATTCATGATATATGTTTAATGAAAACTTGAATGGTTACTTTGTGTCCTTGCATTTAGGAGTAAATTGTCTTGCCGAGCAACACACTATACGGCCGACCAAGACTGGTCTGGGCTGGAGTTGAACCTTCTGACGGCGAGTCTGGTATGCCAGTGACTGAGCTACAGACAGAGTGCTAGAACTGTATTATTGTGCATTGTCTTTATAGATCTTAAATATGACCTGCACAAGTTGCATTATTAATCAAAAGACACCTTAAGTGTTAACACTTTGATCTCTTCGCTCAACCCAAAAATGTATTTCCGCAAATTCTTACATAGTTTTTTTCTGAGAGAGTTATGTGATTCTGTGAACTACATCGCATATGTATTGGTTATCACATTGTTACTGTCTAATACATCAGATGGACGATGGTATTGACCCCACAACACTTCGATTAGGATCCAAACATTGTGCCGCCTAAGCTCCAGGTGAACGAGTTGTTCTGGCATGTGACTCAAAATTGTATATCAGAAAGTACCCATACAATAATTGATTATTCTCACATGATTCATGTGAGGTATATTTATTGCTGTTGTTGTTTTCTTTGTTGTTTTCCTCATTTGATGACAAGGGGTCTCATGATTTGAGATAAATTATCATACCGTACTGTCGTAACGTCAGTGATTTTACTTGAGGTCATGATCTATTTTTGAAGTATCACAGACTTTCTATTATACTAAAGAAACATGTTCAGTTTCACCTTTTTGCACTAAATCGTGTAATAAAACAATTATAACCTTTGGTTTTGATGAATATGAAGTTTATGAACCAGCAAATCCATTATACTGACCCCACTTCAAGATGGTCGAAATGAAATTTAATTGTTCATTAAACTTAATTTTCTCCTCAGTAAAGGTAAAAAATGAAATCACAAATATTCCAATATGATCTTTTCATTCTTTACTCGACTTCATTTATAATTTCACTCATGGCTTCATAATATGAAATGAAAAACCATGTTATGCTGTAATGACTGTTGTCTCTATCAACATCACATTCCGCTCCACGACGATATATGGGGAAATAGTCTACAGTTACCTCCTATGATTAGTGTATGGGACAAATGTTTACATTGTGTCACACATGCTTAATACTGGAGGTAAATGAATAGTATTTTCTTCTATTACATGCCTATCAATTATCTACCCCAGAAACAGCAGAAATTTTACCGTCATTTCATACAAGTAGGAAACCGATGCTACTATTTTCTGATTCCGTATTACCATACTCTCAAATGAGGCTGGAGCTGTTTTATCCCCGAGTTTTCCTGGTTACAATAGCAGTTCATAATTGGCAACGTTGGTGGATTTACATAAAAAAATGAATTTGAAATTATCAATGGTATAATTATCTCAAGATCGATAGGTATATAACAAAAAGATACTCATCGCAGTAACGAGATTCTGACTGTTAGAGCACGTCCTGTTATCAGCATCAAATATCCGGATCATAACAACTTGGTGTGATCTCGCAACCAAGATGACAATAATATATATATATATATATATATATATATATATATATATATATATATATATATATATATATATATATTCTACTTCAGAAATAGCCAAACATCTATATAAAAATCTACATTCATTTATTACAAGTACGAAAACGATATAATCGTTTCCTGATTCCATATTCTCGTACTCTTAAAGGGGTCCGGATGACCGAATGGTCTAAATTGCTCGTCTTTACCGATCATTTCCATCTTACCTGTCTGCGTTTGTTCGAATTTCATGATCGGCCAACGTAGTTATGTGAGAAACCTTGCCAGTATCTTCCTGTGGGTCGGTGGTTCTTACCGGGATTTCCCAGGTTCTTACTCGACCCAGGGGGGGGAGGGGGGCGCACTCTATCGATATTATGAACTTCTGAGAGAGTGACATGTTTATGGTGAAGTTGTTCACATTTGCAACATGCACAATGGAGAGAATGTAGGCATACCTCTTCTCTACTTTAATGTACTGTGGCTAAAATTTCTTCCGATATAGTACTTGTGGAAGTTGTATATGATCTAAGCACATAGCTAACCAAAATGACTGCTCCCATCTGCTCAAACTTTCAGCCTTAATTAGCCTAAAGCAGTGGTTCCCAAAGTGGTCGGTACCTAACCCTGGGGGATTACCGAGAGCAAGCGCTAATGCTGCATAATGCTTTTTACGGGGTAAGATAGGGGGCGCTGAGGATAACCAAAAAGTTGGGAACCACTAGTCTAAAGTACACTATCTTTAACAATTATTAAAATAGGGAAAACGAATTTTTCCAGACTAGATAATACCAGCTTCTGAAAGTGCAGTGGATGAATTCCCAGATGTAAAGAGAAAGTTACCTGCTTTTTTTTTACAAAATTACTCTGAGGTCGAAGAAGTGAAAATGAGCAAGCGGAGCTAGCAGGTTTTCGTTACATGTGCACATCTTAAGTAAGGCCAATCTGTACACGCTATAACGCATAATACACCCATCAATCATACTCCAAACTAAAGGGAATTAAACGTTCTTTTAGCAAGACCTAAGATATACAAAGTCTTTTAACACAGCCGGTATAAACCCGTATAACCAGTGAGGAAAACCAGGGAAATTTCTTTTCTTTATAAATCTAACCCTATGCAAAATACAAAACTGAAGAGTGACACACACACACACACACACACACACACACACACACACACACACTAAGTAGCTGGGTTGAAAAGAGACACTACAATCCTCACCTTCAATAATATATATATACGTTTCTGTTGAGCGGTGATTTCATCCGTTTGTCCATTACCATTTGATAGAACGGTTTTATGCTTAGCTTGTTTCAAAGCTCAGTTGTGCACACATTTAAATTACAATAACAATTCTATTTATTTAGCGACAAAACTTAATTCATGCAGTCATGGAAGGATAGCACATCAGACATACCACGGATTTTTCATTACCCCTGGATAAGTTGGGTAACTGTCTCGGAGTCAGGGTTAGCACGGAAGAAAGAGTTTGCTCTCTCTCTCTCTCTCTCTCTCTCTCTCTCTCTCACACACACACACACACACACACACACTCACAAACACACACACACACGCACACACTCGACAGTGAGAGCGTTCCACTAGTGATTATAGTTGTTGTGTGCAGAGAAAACAGATACGAGACACATTAAGGTTTCAGTGACCCAGACTTTACCTTACGAACTGCAAATGTCCGAGTTATTCGATGTCTAAAGACAAAATTTACAGGTATATATAGAAAATGTCCTTCCGGCTTCTCTTTATCAACTGTTCCATTAACACCGTATGGTTTCTTAGAAAAGTGAAAATGAAAGTAGGTACTGTATGTACAAAGATACTGTTTGCTTATACAACGCAATTGTTTAGTCTATCATGCATTTGGAATTGTACATGTATAAACTAAGTTAGAATGTTAGTAAAAAGTACGTATTTACAACTGCAAAAACATCATTACCTTTAACAGGAGCGCAGAGTTGACAGAACAAGTCCTCTCGGAAGGCATACGAGACGTTATAAACCGGTCACAATGCTAACTCTTTAAACGGTGTATTTCATCCGGTCTGCGTTGCAAAGAAAAATAGTCAAATAGATGGTTACAATTTAGTGACTTTTAAAGCAAATTTCATGCAGTAAATAAAGGTTTGATTGCACACAAAAAATGTTCTTTATGTAAACTATTTAAAGTTATGAACTACTTGCAAATAGCAGTATTATAGAGCGTAGTATTTCGACATTCTGGTATCGAGGAGTAAAGCCAGAGAAGAATCAACGATTACATAACTCATCTCTGGGGAGTTTTGGTAATGTCAACTAGACATCATAAACAATAATTATCATGTGAAGAAAATTCACTCTAAAGACGTCTTAAAACGAAATATTCGCCCCTGTGTCAAGGCATATACGACATAAATTATATAAATCAATCTACCATTATTGTATCTATCGAAGCAGATGTACTATAATGAGTTAATAAAACGGATATAAAGTTTTGGGCTTTTTATATTAAAGAAAGAAGTCATTATTCTATCTGCTTCAGAAGATACTATCACCGTCCACCCTCGGACGGGCCCCGGGTGACTGATCGGTCCAAGGCGGACACCTTTTCAGATCACTCACAAATCTCACCTCTGTCAACGTATATTCGTGTCTCTGATCGACCTACGTGGGTATGTGAGAAAGCTTGCCAGTAGCTTCCCGGGTATCGGTGGTTCTTTCCAGGGTCTTCTTCCACTATATATACTGGCTGCGATGTATAGCTATCATGTACAAAAAATACCATTAAACCCTCAGAGAACCAGACCAACCCTGGAAGCCAGATCTTACTGGTGAAAGTTACAGGCTTTGAGTAACGTTGGAGCGACAGTCTGTATTACCAATATTAGAAGAAAAATCTGCGTGCGTCATTGTTTTATCTTCATTAGCCAGAACAGCTGAGGCCTCACACGAAATGCGGACAGTCCACTCGTCTAATTCATATAACCATTCAGGTGTACAATACACATGTTGACCGTGACCAGTCTTAATATTCAATACATAGACATTAATATGGAAGATTTACCACTGATCAAACATATGTATTCCTACTTCCAACTGCATTGGTCACAAAGAGCTGCATTTAGTACGCAAATTATCTAAGTGATCATAAGCCAAACACTCATACATAACTTGTATCACCAAAGAAAATAAGTAAAATATGAAATGTAGGTCACTGTGACATTTTATGTGCACGTGTTTAATCATTCTTGCATGCACAGTTAAAAAATAAAATTTAACAAAACTCAGTGAAACGTGAGTATGTGTCACAATGACCTACTTTTGAAAAAGCTTTTAGTACTCTTGTAGACGTATCCCCCCACCACCAAGTTTCATGCTTCTAGATATAACAATTTATATACTTATGCAAAACTCTTATGTAGTCATGAGCTAAACGAAAATTCTTAATTTGGATAGTGAAATGTTAAAAGCAGGTTGCAATTGCCTTCTTTTTTGAAGGGTGTGGTACTAATAGAAATACATACAATCATCCAGTTTGATATACAAAATTAATTGAAGTCAGTGAAGTGTGAAAGATGACCTGCTTTTGTGATTTGGATGTAGTATTCATCAAGATGTATCTCCGCACCGTATCTTGTGATTCCAGGTTCAGTAATATCTATACAGGGTGCACTCAACCTGAGTTGAACGTAAAATCCTTTATAACGAATGTATATTAATGTACATTTATATACAAAGTTAGCCCCCTTGGTCCTTACACAGGAAACGGTTGCTTAGGACAGAAACAGAGACTGGTTGAGATGCTATGAGTCAAGATATGTGCATATTCTTTTTATATAAAAAAAACCCACCGACACCGGGGGTTGTATATAACTCCCATATGCTTCTTAGATTTGAGTTAAAATGTTGTCGTTGCAGGGGGGGGGGGTTGTTTAACGACATTTCTCAGCACAAGAGTTAAAATGTGATAATTCAGAGTGATTTAGGAAACACTTTGTTCCGGCTCAGGCCTAATACAATCTATCGCGAATGTTTCATGCGTAAATCCTCCCGGGACTATCGGGAAGAAAATCTATTTTGCAGCAGGTGAAGCGTTGAAAAAAAAAAAAAATGAGCCTCAATGATCCATTGGTTCGCGGTCAGAAGGGTGCGTTTTAGTATCCTACCATCGGATCAGCCCGGGTTGTCTGCCTTAGTTCATTTCCGAGCTTTGTTTAGTCACAATATAATTTTCATGCGTTGATGTGCTTTAGAACATCAATCCAGAAACCCAGCTTGAAAACAGACATGATTATTGTTTATGCGAATGCAACAAACGGGATCTGTTATAATCCTAGCTATGAGTCAAGGAACATAAACGTAATAGTTATACACAGAGTAGCGGGGATTTGTTTTTCAGACACCATAAGCATCGAGCTGTATATCTACCACACACTTCGCATACCATAAGTACTACTATTATCGACAGCACTATTACTACTACCACCAATATTAACAGTGTGTCAGTAATTTGGCATTCAGGCATACTGTGGATAGGGGTTTTGCGAACACATGAGTTTATAAATGTTCTTGCTTGAAAATAAGTTAAGCAATTTTTTTTGTTATTCATTCCGTAAATTAATTCAGATTGTTAACACCAGTGATTTTAGTTCCTCTAGACTGGTAGACCACCTGATCAAGTGATGTAAGAAACCAGTCACGTAATGAAAAATAGAGATATCCTCCACCGTTGTGCAGGAATATCATGAAATGACACACCTTTGGTCATCTTTAAAACTTGTGTTAAATCAGAACATCAATACAGCTGCATTACAAAGGCTGATAATGAATTTGTGACAATACGACAAGAAAATTGAAGGGGACACAAAAGGCAACGTGGACAATAAGTGTTTAGAGAAGAGGGTTTATTATACGATATTTGTATTGTCAAGTTTGTAAATGTACATATGGTTCCAGCACACGCTGTCTCTGATACGATGACAGTAACAATTTGCAAAATTCCAATGCATTCGTCCACGAAATAAATAAACAAACATTTGTAGTGACACTAATGGGTGCAAGAGGTGTTCATTTTATTTTTTTTATATAGATTAGATTCTTTTGAAGAAAGATCTTGCCAATCGTTGACGACGGATCTCTAACCCTGTTAGATGCTTGATGTAAACTTTTGATCAAAAATGAAATAAAAAATACATTAATGGAAAAGCAAGTAAAAGAACATGTTCAGCAAAAGAAATAATTTGTCCACCAACTAACCAACGTATCATCACCCCCTCCCCCAATAATTCAAAGAATTTTACTGGGGGTGGGGGTTTGGCGTGGGGGACAAAAGTAATAGTTACCAATATATTACTCCCTTTTCCATTTTGTCAAGAATCAATGATTACCTCAGACTAGGACGTTGGTCTAGAGTTCCTTTCTCCATTACTGGTAACACAACTTTCACTAAATTTTCTATTGTTGGGTCAACTGTCGACATTGTCATTGCAGCCGCTGTAGCAATATCAGAAATTGTTACAGGCATTTCTTTGAATAAAGTATTAGTCTTTGACCGACAAAAAAGTTTATTTTCTCGTTGTTGTTGTTTGAGGTTTAACAGTATTTTCAGCACACAATAGGCCATACATGGCGACCAGTATAACTATTGGAGGAAGAACCCGGTAAAATCCTAAAAAGAACTACCGACCTATGAGAAACTACTGGCTAATTTTCTCACATACCCATCTTGGCTGAGCCTGAGACTCAAACCCTCGTGGACAGAAGTGAGATGTAAAGGAAAACACTTTCGACCACTCTGCCACCCTTTGCCCTATCATTTATTTTGTATCATTTCTTTAATTCTTTCCATGTTTAATTAGTCAATAAGTTCAAATCTTAAATATTTGCAATTTATTCTGACCTCATAAATAACATTTCAGAGTTCATTTTTGTAAAATAGTTTTGTGAACATTTTTTTATATAATGTTTTCTTCTAGTCATTGTATCTATTCATCGTGATGTTACATTACTATTTAAAAGCTATTTAATGTACACTGGCTAAACTCTCATCTTTTAATTCATTATAGACAGTATATCTCCTGAGTTTTCTCCGTGAAATAGGTGCTAAGATTGTAATGCTCATTAAACCAACTGTACAGCCAGATCTGTCTTTGAATATTATTTAAATTTCATTTTTGTCATCTCTGTCCACACCTCGTGCATATGTTTTCACGACGTCCAAGCCTGCTTTATAACCAGAACTTGTTGATAATGTCTCAGATCGATTTACTGTGTCATAGCCTGCTATCCATTATCAAAATGTCCCATACTTTGCCTTGCAAAGTCATTAGTAAGATTTTACAGCATCATCAACTTGAATTCCATCACGTTTTGGTTTTGTGTCGTCACCATGAGCATGATTTTCACATTCCTTCTCTTCAAAATCTTCACCACCCTCAGCAATTTGTATGTCCACAAGGACAAAATCAAGGGTGTTGTTTTCAGACTTTGTATGATGCAATTTTGTTTTCGTTATTTAAATAGCGAATAATTGAACATGTCACAACTTAAAACAGGAATTGACATGTATTCAAGCCAAAATATAGAACTAACACACTTTCTCTAGAGCTGGAATAGTACAACAAGAAAGTCAACAAAGCTAATTCAAATAAAACGTGCAAAAAGTGATCACTGACTTACTACAGCTGGAATAAATAGACACGAAACAAGCAAAGAAAATAAGTGTTAAATCAGTGTTCCAAATCATTGTCCCAGCTCAACGCTTGAATGCTGGACAACAAGAGTCTACAAAAGTACAAGATGCTGAAACCAACTACGTGAAGGGAAAGAAACAAATTAAAGCAATACAATATATTTTTGATAAGTGGTGGTATAGATGTTTGGGAATGGTTGTCCGTTTGGTCCTAAGTTAAAGTTGTTTTTTTTCAAAAATCCTTAAATATCCAGGTGTATAATTATTGGATTTAAGAATAAACAATCAATAAAATTACAACAACAAATTACACATATTTCAAAATCTTATAGGCCTATCCCAGATGCATTTTATGGGAAATTTAAGTGTGTGTGTGTGTCGTTAGATAACATGTTAGGTGTAAATAATAGCAGGTAGTCAGGCGCAAACTCCATTAATTCTCTTTGCCGTACAGCAAGTAAGTTTGCTTTCACAGCCGCATACTGTATGCGCTGAAAGAAACGGTTTCAGATGTTATGATCGAAAAGGATAATTGAAAAAAAAACTGCAAAACTAACCAATCCATTTTCAGTTAGTCACTTCATTATTGAGTGACTAACAGCACACACACTTTACCTGAAAACAATTGTGAACATACACCGTAATAATTTTATAGATAATAAAAGAATTAAGTGTCTACTGATGCAAAAAGCTTTATCAATACAATTCTCCATGCAACTTTCTGTTCTTCTCTGTTAACTACAGAATGCTTCTGAAAAAGTTCTTGAGGATTGCTATAGGTCAACATCAGCAATTGATATTGAGGAATATGCCAAGCTAACAATGCCAGTTTATTTTAGCCAGGTCACAACCAACTATCTGACAGCAAGTGGACTTTTACCTGAAATAAATGTTACTCATAAAATGCGTAGCTGTTATTGCTGGATAAGTGAGTGAAAATAAATCAAGAGTAACACAGATGAATCATACACTTAATGCACTGCAACTACAACAAAAAAAATTAAAAAAAATGAAGATGTTAAAAATGTTTTGGTCATGAATATTCAATAATGTAAGGGTGTAAGAAAGAAATACGAAATAGTAGACAGAGACATGAATCAGGTGGAAACAGTTTCAGGTGTTTCTGGATCTGGGTTGTGTTTAGCTGAAATAGTTATAAGCAAAGTTGTTCTTTTATGTATTACAGATGTTATTACAAAACTTGGTAGGTACTTCTGCAAAAGACATTATGAAACACTAGCTTTATTTTATTGTCAGGCTGATCAGTGCAAGCAATCAGTGAAAATACAATGAACCAAGAGGAGTTACCTTTGATCGTCAAAAAGTGAAACAGATACAAATACTGAAAGACACAATCAAGAAGAAATAGAACGTAGAAAAACAAGACATTAAGGGAAGGAAAAACTTGAAAAAGAAAGCGATACAACTTGAAAAGAACAAACATGAAGCCTTGGCTAGTTTAGGTTTTGGTTGCATTTAATTGTGCTGTGTAGATGCATCGATATTTTACAATAGACTCACTCTTTGAGAAGGAAATCAGTTTTACATATCCAGTTGATAACAGACATGGCATCTTATGCATTTCATTAAAGAGAATAGATTGTTGTTGGGTATTGCAAGATTTCCGATAAACAAAATCTTGCAAACAATTAATATATATTCCTGCATCAATGACAACAATCAACCATGTCTTAATTACCGATGGCTAATACAACTTCGAACTGTGTGTGAAAAAGGCCAAGACAATATAACTGCAATAGGTGCTAATAAGAAAGTATTCATAATGAATATTTGTAACATAACTTAAAATTCAAATAACTCTGAAAAACAAATATACATCGTACATAACCAATTATAATTCAGACTTTTTAGGATTCATACGCCATGGATCTATACACGCAACTACTGATTCTAATACAGTCTGCTTGGTTTTTGAAAGCACAATCATTTGCATACACTTATCTCGACAAAATCAAAAACGCAGAAATTAATCTAATAGATACTATTCTTGTTTATTTGAATCTTTGTCTATTAAAATTGTGTTTCACGATAACTTTCTTTCATTAAATGCTAATGACGATTAAAAGCACTTACAGCGGGGTACAATTAACAGCTTGAATATCAGCATCAGTAAGAAAAATAGAAAGTGCTCGATTTTCACTAGATGCGTGTAACATGCTTTCCATGTCAAGTAAACAGCTGTGCGTACATTTTTTTGGAATACCTTGACTTATTTGCCACATGCCATATCTTTAGATAAATGGGACATTTACCTTCGTATTTTTGACCATACGTTTCTATTTGATATTGAGACAAACATTGATCAATCAACTGCTTCACTAAACCAAAACACTTAGCAGTGACTTAAACCTCATTAGTAACCGTGGCAATATCCAACGTTCCTCTTACTCGTTAAACATTTAAAAAGAAATCACCATGTGGTGAGATCTTTACTGTGGAAAAGAATAGTATCTAGTAGATGACAATCTTTAATAATTGCATTGAAATATAGATCATCTAAACAGACAGGATATCAAAGTAAGACTGGCAGAAGCATCAAACTGTTTTGTTCATAAATACAAATGACACCTGACAACTTGAATGAAAGATGACGATGATTTTTCTATGTCTCCATCTACTCATAGTGATTATGGCAGACTTTGTTTCAACTTGATAAACCCAACCTTACTAATTTATATCCACGTTCTGGCTTAGTCCAATAATTTCAATTGATAAAACAGTTAATAGAAGACATTGTCTATTTTTTCATGAATAAAAGGTACACAGAAATTAGTAATGTAAATGTTACCAACATTTACATTGAAAATCGTGGCATCTGGCTTGATTTGAGAAGTACACGAGTCTTACAGATGACTCCGTAACGTGTTTTTTTTTTTAGCCAACGTAAAAGGTATCAACTTTCAAATCATTAGAGACGAAATAAGATGCTCACAAAACGAATATTCATTTTGCTTCAGTTGTTCAGGTTAACATTCAAAACAAACAATTGCAATAAATATGTTTTAAATAAATAATTTAGTTTTACTTACAAAACTATGTCCTTAAGTGATCTGCAAAGTCTTTACTTGCGTGATCTCCATAGCATGATAATTTGTGGAGTAACTAACTGTAGTAAACAATGTTTGCTCTATATATTATAGAGACTGAAGACAAGGACCTTTTCTGTTACATCGTCAGCATCTGGTCACGTTTTCTGTGTGTATTATGTTTACCGTTTATATTAACGATTTGATTTCACAGCTTTAGCTTAAATGTAATCGAGGTGTATTTATCTCAGAATATATTGATATGTTTACAATACTTTGCGCTGGTGATGTTGCTAACTCTGTTGATATAGTAGGGTTCGTACAACAACAAATAAATGTAATTTAACTTTTCTGTGATTAAACTGGAATGATAGTCATTCTCGATAAAACTAAAATCATTGTTTTCCGAAATGGGGGATATCTCAAGGAAAAGGATGTTTAGTTTTTCAAAAAAGACGTGTTGAATTTGTGCCTTCCTACAAATACATGGCGTTATATATCATTCCAAAATTGGTTTGTACCAAAGCAGCGCAGGCAAAGAAATCCACTAAAAGTATTTTGAATTATCATAAACGATTTGGATCTTTTAGTGACAAGGATGTTTATAAAAATTTTGATTCTGTCATAGAACCAATTGCTTGCTATGGGTCAGAAAATTTTGGGATATGAATTTAGCATTGATATTGAAATTGTGTAATGCAATTTTTGCAAACAGTTTTTAGATGTTCCTAAAAGTATGAATCATGAGATTATGTTAATAGACTGCAGATAATATCCGCTTTGATTCATATGTTTACGATGTATTTAAATACTGACTGAAGGTTGTAAGAATGCTTTCAACTCGCAGCCGATACCAAATAAGTTTCATGTTGAAAAGATTAAATGAAGCCATCTTTTCACCAGGGCTACCAAAGTTAAAGACGTATTATTTCGCTTCGGTTTGGATCTCTGTCTAAATCAAAATGTTGGAGATGAAAAACAATTTTTCTCGCTATTTTTTCAAAGAATTGAGAATTCGGTTTTCGAAAACTAGCAAAGTGATATTAAGAATTCACTTCAATGTTTGTATTATAGTGTAATGGTGCAAATTTTTTAGATAATTTCAAACTAAATTCTGTCGTGGTCAGCGGGAAATGTAAACATTAAGTTTTATGTATGGGCAAGACTCTCAATATATTTCTGCCTGTGGAGGATGGGATATGCTTTGTTTGGAGCCTGGCTGGATTTTTAATCCGTTCGATAATGGTCAGACATATGGACGAGGTCAATGTTAATGTGAGGTCCAATAGCAAACAATGACAAGCCAGAGCACAAATGTTGGGAAATCTATGGCCATTTGAAACAGATGTCATAAAATGATATTTTTCAGGATTGTTATTAATAAAGGCGAAACAGAGGATTATTCTGACTTCGATGAGAGTGTTAAACATTTGGCAGTTAGAGAAAGTAATACTGATTGGCTAAGATAAACGAAGGGTGTGTTCCCCAGAAGAAATTTCATGGTTTAAGTATCATACATCGAAGTTTTAGGCATTCCAAATTCCAAGAAAGTTTGAGGGACTCCGAAAAGAAATTAATACGTTGTTTCACTCGTTAAATAAATTGTCCAAGGGAAAGAGGGTCTGGAAATTTGAGAGACCCAGAACCAGAAAAGGGACAACGTGAATTCTCTAATGATAAGTGTGCGAGGGCTCGGGAAGGCACAAAGGTATTGTCCCAATCACATACAATATGCATTGATGTATATTTCTAATTATTTGTTGAATTTATTTGTTTTAAATTCAACGAAAATTTATACTTCAATTTTCTTCGAGTTCAAAAAATAATCGTACATGCATCTGTCTTAAATGTAACAGAAATCATGTAGTGTAGGAATTTCATACATTACTTTGATACACATTTTGAGAATTTGTCTTGAATGTTACAGGAATCATGTATCCTGAAGCAGGGTGTGATGGTTTATCTAAGAGGTCTAATTACATCATGCTTCCATTTACGAATGCAAGTAGCCACTAGAAAACTGCTATTAAATTCACATTAATAGATTGTTTGTGTATCAGTATCAAGTTGCAACGTAACAAGAGTGGGAGTATTGTCTTAGGTCGAGTACAATATTTGTGTGTGTGTGTGTGTGTGTGCGTGTGTGTGATTTAGATTTTTAATGTAGCTTTAACAATTTTTCAGTCATATCGCTACAATGTCTGCAGTGTGACAGTTTATAGTGATGTCTAGCACTGGGGCATCATGCCGCAGACATGTGACATGATGTCCCACCCAGTCACATTATCCTGACACCAGCTCGACCAGTCCTAACACTAACCTCTTAATGCTGAGCGCCAAGCGAGGCACCTGTTAGTAGCATTTTTTAAAGTCTTTGTTATGGCTCGGCCGGGGTTCCAACCCGCGACCTCCGGCATCTGAGGCGGACGCTCTAACCACTAGGCCACTAGGTAGCACAGTGGCTCCAGTCTGCACAAAAACATGGCCCAAAGATGCTAGAGGAAGAGAGAGAGAGAGAGAGAGAGAGAGAGAGAGAGAGAGAGAAATTAAATATGGCAATGCCAACCTATCACCAACAGTGAATTGGAAAAGACCGGAATGAACCATGTGTGATTTCAATTTGACTTCGATCAGTCACTTGAATACATGATGAAATTTGTTTTCTCGGTGAAACAGAATGGCTTCTTCAATTTGGCATAATTTTTTTTAACTATTTCTAAGAGAAAGTGAATCATTCAAATGTCATGTTCAATGCCATTTTGTTTGAGTAATTAGATAAATTGTTATATTTTAAATAAGGGGGCTCATGTTGTTCTGTTCTACATCCCTGCTCAGATCTGTAATTCTATCCATTAATTTCATATTTTATTTTATTGGTTACTCGATCCAGGAAATAACACCTGTGGTCGATCATCTTGTAGATAATGAAACCAAAGCAAGGAGTGGGGATCACACGTCATCCCACCACTAACATAAAGTACGTATAAAACTGAATTAGATCAGGAAAATGTCTATCATGTGGATTATCATATTTATTTACAAAGTTGTTTGTTAAATTCAGGTGCTCAGCACACATGCTGAAAATAGACTCAGGTAGGCAAAGTAAGATTGAGAGCAATTATTGGCACTGTGACATATTTATTTGGTACAAGATGAATTTCGTTTCATTTGTGTTTGTCCAATTTATGATCATCTAAGAAAGAAATACTTTAATGAAGATTGTTATCTTTATCAGTCTGTAGAAAAATAAATATCCCTCATTAATCATAATATATTAATTATAAGAAATCTTTCTGACTAAACCAATTTCGCCTTTCATCTGAGATAATCTTTGATAACTAATATGAATGGTGATGATGCACTTACTGGTAATAACACCTTTACAATATCATAAATTGATTATTTATCAGAAAGAGCATATGTATACGTATTTTGTACACTATGGCGCACACTCTGTTTACTTGTATCTTGTAATATGGACCAGTGGCCTAACTTACTAAATACAGATTCTTATTCATCTGTTCAGTTGTTCCGTGCAACAAGATTGAAAATAGAAAGTGGTTTCTAAATGATTAAATGGTGATACTGATAGATCCTGACGATAAACTGGATACATGTTAAGAGTTCCGTTTTGCTATGTACCAAGGAAACCATAATTTTTGTCTAATTGATAATTGTGAGAATCTTGATGATGTTAAAAGTAAACAAACTACCTAATGGAAATGTCATTCTATCCGTTAGCAGCAATTTAGTTTTATGGTTAGCAATTGTGTTGAGTTTCTCCGGTTTAAGTCCCATAATGGTTATTTTATTATGTAATTGCTTATTTTATATTTCTCTGTGTGTGTTGTGCGTCTGTTCTTTCTTAGCTTTGATTATAACTTTGAGCATCCTCGCTTCCTGATATAATGGTCAATAGTTATGGCCTCTGTACAAAAATAATGAATCAATCATATAACTTATTTAAATTTGTAACTGCATGCCTCTCTATAATGCACATATTTTCCATTTTAAAAAAATGCATATGTCATAAATAAACTGTTGACTTCTTTTAATCTGTTGTTACTGTTTGCATTGTAAAATTTCTAATATGTGTTGTTCCATTGTAAATATGCACAATGTTCATATCTGCCGAAACATAAAGCATTTATGTCATTTTAGTATAATAGCTATCCATAGTTAGTTCCCTTACCAACAATAACTACAATTTTTGAATCATGAATCTTGTACCTCATCCTTTGAATCATTGTTTTATAAAGGTGTCTTTTCAAAGAATAGTCTATGAAGTGGTCATGGTCACGAACTTTGTCTTAAAATATTTGTTCTTACAGATATGGCACAAATTTTTTGAGTTAAAATGTACTTTTATTCTTCTTATGCAAGTACCATTGGTTTTCAGTCTTATTGTATTCGTATGCTAGTTTTGTAATCATGCTTGACCAGTTGCACATCACCTAAATGAATTCAGTATATCTGCAGCCAATTGTCCTGTAAAATAAGTTGAGGCAATGTAGTAAACCCTCGATAGAATAAGTTTATATGCTTGCATTGTCCGAGATATATTTGACTGCTGCATAGCCCTAAAGTCTGAGGTATGGTGATGCTTTTCCAAATCTCAGTAAATAAGGTACAGAACTTTTCATTGAGGTTGATAGTTTTACAAGTTATCTTAGGCATGGTATTCATCAAATTATGTACTCTATGTTCTGACAGCTCATCTTGTGTAACTTCAAGAGACTGTAAACATCGAGTGAGAACGATTCCTCATTATCAAAGTCATTATCTCCTTGCGTGATAGCTCTAATTTGTAAACAACTTTTTTTAATTGAATCTTATAGTAAGATTCGTTAAGTTCTTTCTAGCGTACGTATAAAATAGTATATTTTTTATTGCGCTGTTCAATTTAGTCGTCACGTGGCCCGTCACGTGAGCCACCGTGTGATCTAAAATCGCGACTTAAAACAGCCATTTGTTAGTAGATCTATCCAGTCGTATTTTAAACATTGAGGGCTCTAGAGGTTTTTATTGTTGTTGCCATTTGAGTTGATTTTCGTATTTAAAAAATTTTATTCACCCTGGGAAATATTCTACTTCAACGAAATACTTGGACAAAGATATTCAGTGAAAATTTATTCTGGAATTCTAAACAGAACATTATAAATTGTGTTTCAACGAGGATTTGTTGCCATGAGTACAACGACCTCATCTGACGTCATCGTCTTCCATATTGGAACTTCATCGAGATTCGAAAGTGGATTCTATTAGAACTGTTTAGTGATAGGACTTATATTTCTCAATTCTAGGATTAATTTTTGGACTGTTTTCACAAACCGTAAGTATTATTACATATTTTTTATCTTCTTCTCTAGGGAAATAAATTATTTTGTTAAAATTTACAAACCTTGTTGACTT